>BSBK01004612.1:0-279472 GCA_027943335.1 Chamaecyparis obtusa | reverse complement strand
AGTTGAACATTAAATCATAAGAGCACTGAATTTTAACAATAAATCAAGTGTGTCTGGTGTCACAAAATAGGTAGTGAAAAGATAGTTAGGTGACTAGTCCAATCATAATAAATTTCAAAAAATTAATGTTATCCCACACACAACATGAACAATTCATCAATAACCAAATTAGACTATCAATCATAGAACACTTCACATAATAGAGTGACTAGTATCCGCCACAACCAAGGGAGTAACTGCTTCACAACACCCAATAACACAACATTTTGGACGTGTTAGATAATATACCCAAACACAATAGATAGAAAGAATCATTTATAATTTGTTACACTCATCTTTTATGGAATCATATGCAATTATGGTTACTACTTATTTGCAACCATTTATCACTTCATTACAATTATTTGACATCCTAATGCATGATAGTATACATGATGGAGGAATCATACCACATTTATAGGTCAACACAACTGATGTTGGGGTACTACCATTGGAGCTCAAACATCTGTTAGGGTAATAAAATACTCTTTTATGATCATTCTATAGGAGTACCTACTCACTTAGTTTTGGCAAGGAACAATAGAATTGCAAAATTTCTAAAAATTGAGTATGGTAGGGTTCATATTGGTTATACACAATGACACTTCCTTCAATAAAAAAAGGAATTATGGTTACATGGGTAAAATACAGAAGACTACCCCTAAGGTAAAACATGGTTTCAAATCAAGGTCCTAATCTATTGCTACAAACATTAATGGTCAAAAAACATTTATAAAAACATTACCCTCATAAGGACAACATAACATGATGAACTTGCCACATTAACAATAAGGAGCTAAGACCAAATTTTAGGAGCCTGACATTGGTTATAAATTAACAAGGGATGAGCAAGTTGATTCCACCAAGGTATGATGCATCTAATGCAATACAACTAATTTTTTTTTGCAAAATGTCACTAGAGTACTATAAGCTACAATGGTTCTCTAATGAATACAATGTATAATTCAATTGGGGACTTAGGTCCTTGACCTAATTTGATCTATTATGATGAAAGAAACATCCTAATCTTATAAATACATAACTTACATGATATATTATTTCAAATTGTACAAAATATATTTAATGACAAATGAAAACACTATGAATTATTTCTTAATTTCCTAATTAATCTTATTCTTTCACATTTGATTAAGAAACTTGCACAATGCAATATGTAGCACTTAAATAGGACCCAATCAATAACATGCAAGTTTTTCCATTAAATAAACAATAATATCATACCACTAGGGACATAAGCAATAGGGTCACGAAAGGAACATAAAATGCTCAAAGGAATAAGGATCACGACACAAGGAGTCCCTCAAACTAGGAAACTCAACACTAAGGAGGGTCATATAAACCCTAAACAAAAATACTCATCAAATATCATGCTAAGTCAAACAAGACAACCCAATCATGATCACTAAGCATCCACAAACCATACAAGGGACACAAGAAGAAAGATAACTACTAACTCACAAAAAAACACTTGCATAGACAATCACCAACCTCATGAGCAACAATAGTAACTAGAGATCTCAATGTTACAACATGATTTCTAGAAACTGATCAAGCCTCAGTAGCTATTTCACCTATGACTACTAATAGACAAAGCCACATCTCAAATAAGCTAAGAGATAATCAAAACATAATATTTTATCTATAATACAAAGGCTCTCAAACATAGAATATTTATGTGTCTATGTTTTTGTTTCAAGTTTAACAACTACACACCTAATGGGCATACAATTTCCCATAGTTCCCAATGTAGAAACTTGGGCTCTGATACCAAATGTAATGCCCCGCTAGAGAACCCATGGGAAATTAACCTAAGTTTACTCTAAATTGATGTAATGATTTCTTAAAAAATATTTAAACATACATCAACAATACAAATGTGGAAGCAAGTACAACCATAAATCTAAATGTCAATGTTAACACATGATAAGGCATGATTCTAACATACATAAACTCAGTTAACTATCCCAAGGGTTCTAAGCATAGTTAATTTTAATTAAATTGGCAAAACTACTAATATCAACCATAGTATAACCACATGATATATCATAAATTCATTTTAAAACCTAAATGAAATTTTCCTTACTCTTTAATTATCCATAATTAAATGAACACATATTGATAAGGAAACTAACATATACATTGAATATAAGGAATCAAGATACTTTCACCATATTAACATAAACCAAGGTATAATCAATAGGATAGAATTGATACATCATGACACACATATAGTACATATTCCACTGCACATGCCGTAGGGATCACAATAATAAATCAAGTCACAAATACAATACAAGTACATATACATCTCCTAAATTAATTTTAAATCAATACATAGTAGAATCCATGGTGACATCATCTCATGATGATAATAAGAAATATCCAAGAAATGAACATAGTAACATCCAAAATCATCCAAGAACAATAGCACAAACATCGAATCTCAATGGTAAAAAGAATCACTACCACTTGATAACGTGGAACCCAAAAAGTCCCACTCCCACTATGCAAAGGAGATAACACCAAACCTCAATTAAATAAACAACCAAACAAGAAAGAATAATGCAAATAATACATTGGATAAAATGGTATTGAATGGTTATAAAGTAATCAAGTATAAATGATTGAGACATAAATCAGGCATACCAAATACTCATGTAGGAACCTAAACGACATATAGGGAAGTGTCATCACATACATCTAGCCCTTGAGTCTCATCCTGGAAGCCTCTCTAGACTCCAACACTCAAGTGATCATATGCGGCATATGTAAACCTCTCATAGAGACAAGGTTACTAGCTATGCCAGAGCAAGACATCTCACTAGATGAGTAGGCATCATCTCACACTCCATCCTATCTTGTACTAGCGCTCAGATATGGGTGAGACACACAAGTCTTATTAATTCATTTTAAACCCCATTTAATGTATTATGTTATCACTTATTAAGTAGCTTGCAATAAATTTTCCTAGAAGCCACTTGTGGGCCCCATCTGGTTATTGCAAGCCACTTCCCCTATATGCTCCTAGATAACCTACCCTAATGCTCCAACCAAAAGAAACCAAAGAGAAGGCAACACCAAAACCATAAAGGACTTCTAAAAAATAATCAAGTCACGAAAGTCATTAAAGACAACTGTTGGAGCATAAATAAAGATTATCCTATACAAGAATCCAAACTGTCAATCTCATAATGGGCATCTCAGTAAACCATCACCAAAATCTCATAGTCTCATTTCACAAAATCAATGATCATAAATAGTATCAAAATCATCTATCTCCAACATGGTGTAAATCATATAAAAAATACTATCACTCATAACATTGAACAATCATAGTAGAAGAAACAAGGTGAACAAGTGTGTTAGTTGATCATCCAAACAAAGGCTTTAGATACTTAGAGAGTAGCACTCATTCATTCAAGATTGGACATATTAAACAACAACTAATTAACTCATTTAGCCCATTTATAGTATCAACCAGGGACGTAGACTTGAAATAGTGTCTACAAAGTATATGCTCTAAATCATCCTAATTGCCACTCATCTAGACCATTGAAATTAAAATACTTGAAAGCTTGAAATTCTAAGCTAGGAGAAAGGAATAAGTTTAATCTACTGAAAACAATAATCACAAATAGGTACTACTCTATCTGCCTTTGCTACAAGAATAGTCAGTTAGTTCTGTTACCAACAGTTGCATGAACAAAAGAGTTCTCTCTAAATCTAGGAAAGCATGAAATAGATCCTAACTAATAGTAGAATTCACTCGCCTAGTGGGCCCCCTTGGATGAGTAAATAGAATACGATCAAGATAAAAAGATAGAACTTGAAAATTACATTCTATTCATTCATTGAAAAGGTACACTTGAAATAAAACAAAACTGAATTCTATTTGTTGTTTACAAAATTACAGTAACTTTGCTAACTTTCTCTAATCTTGAAAGTTAAGTCAACAGCTTATTTATAAGAAAACACTAAGAAAATGACTCCTAAAGCTATGATCACTCCAACATTGAGGATCAATTAAGATTCATGATGTTACACAACATAATCAATAACTTTTAGGAACAAGTATTCCAGGAATATAGCAGGTCATGCTTCTATATTCGTGCCTAGGTATAATGAGAAACTAGTTGACCGCTACAAAGGAGATCACCGCAAAGTCATGCCTTTATTGTTTCAACTACAGATTTGACCTTGTCAAATCCACCACGCTTCCTAAATGAATGTGTATTCAACTTGTTCCTGCATGGAGTTAGTAACACATGCTAAATTTCAAACATATATATTTGCATCATTTAAATCAAAAAAGACATTATCTCATTATCTAACTCTTGCATGATATGTGGCTACAGGAATCCTAACCCAAAATAACTTAAGAGAGATGAATGTTAAATAACACACATATATATCCACTTAATTCATCTGTCAGATTCAATTCACAAGTTTTAACCATAAGTTATTTAAATCACATATCCTGCTGAACTATAAAGCATTTGAAAGTATTGACCATGCACATATAAAAATGATACATAATGTCATTCAAGTTTGCATGAAACCAAATAAAAAAACCCTAACAAGTCACATAAAAACATCATAAAACATGCCATTAATATGGCTCATCATTAGTATTATAAGGCAGTGAGAAGGAGGGTGATTCAATGTATCCATAAATCTGAAACTTTTAACAATAATATTCCACAAGATCCAACATGTTGGCTTGTGGTGACTGCTCAGGAAAGTACTGTACATTTTTTGGCTATTTTTGGGCCAACATGTTGTAACTCCTTCTAACCCTAAAGGGGAAAAATATTGTATAATATGGATTAGGGTTAGGGATTTCGTAATGTATGGCTTTAGTAGTTGCGGTGGAATTGAGCTGTAAGGGATTACAGATTGTAATTAGGTTGTAATTAGTGAATAATAATAATATAGGACTCATTGTTGGTGGACGTAGCCCAAGGATTGGGTGAACCAAGTTAAATCTTTGTGTCTTCTGTTCTCTTCTGTGTGGTTTATGTTTTTCTAATAATTGGTTATATTTGCATGTAATTGTTATTTCTGTCTTGTTAATCCTAACAAGTGGTATCAGAGCGAGGTTGTTTTTCATTTATCCTCTATAGAAAGATCTCACGATTTAGTGGGAGTCTCACGGTTGAGTGGGAGCAATGGCAGAAGAGGGTAGGCTGAAGGTTGACAAGTTTAATGGGTAGAACTTTTAGTTATGGAAAATGCAAATGGAGGACTATCTCTATCAGAAGGATCTATGGCGGTCGTTGGAAGGAAAAACCAAGAAACTGGCAAGCATTTCTGATGAGGACTGGGCTATTCTTGATAGAAAGGCCCTTGGTAGTATTCGATTATGCCTGGCACAATCGGTGGCATGAAATATTACACAAGCAATGACAACTGAAGATTTGATGAAAACCCTAGCGAAGTTGTATGAAAAGCCCTCCGCTTCAAATAAGGTATTTCTCATGAAGCATTTGTTTAATATGAAAATGGTGGAAGGTGGGTCAGTTGCTGATCATTTAAATGCGTTTAATATAGTTATCAGTCAATTAACTTCAGTCAATGTTATTTTTTATGAAGAAGTCAGGGCTCTCTTGATTTTGTGTTATTTGCCTGAAAGCTAGAATGGCTTGGTAATGGCTGTTAGTAACTCTATTTCTAGTTCTAATACCCTAAAATTTGATGATGTTATTGGTGTTATTTTGAGTGTGGAAATTCATAGGAAAAGCTCAGGTGGATCCACATCAGGTAGTGTCTTAAACGCACAAAGCAGAGGTAGAACCAACGAGAGAGGAAACAACTCTGGAAATTATGGGAAATCAAGAGGAAAATCAAAGGGAAAGAGGTCCGAATCCAAAATGCCAAATGATTGTAGGTACTATGAAAAACCAAGTCATAAGAAGAAAGATTGTTGGTCTCAGAAGAATAAAGAAGGAGACAAACAAGAAGGTAACAAGGAGGCAAATGTGGTAAGTAATAAACCCGAAGAGGATGTGTTGCTTCTTTCTTTAGAAAGTATTGATGATTCATGAGTTTTAGATTTTGGGGCTTCATTTCATGCTACACCCCATAGAGGTTACCTTCTTGATTATGTCCAAGGGGATTTTGGGCTAGTTTATTTGGGAGGTAATGAACCCTGTCAGATTGTTGGAAATGGAAAAATTAAGATTAAGTTGCAGAATGGGAATCATTGGCTACTACAATAGGTAAGACATGTTTCAAGACTGAGTAGGAATTTAATTTCAGCAAGGTAATTGGGTGATGAGGATTGCATAGTCACTTTTAATAATAGAAATTGGAAGGTTTCAAAAGGTTCCTTAGTAGTAGTAAAAGGTGTGAAAGTAGGCACCTTATATCTTTGTATAGGTCATACTGTTCCTTCTACTTTAATTGTTTCAGAAGATAATGAATATTCAGGAATAGTGGCTGCAGTTGAGCAGGAAGAACATCAAACCATTGCTGTAGATTTTGACACAACACTCTGGCACAATAGACTTGGGCACATGAGTGAAAAAGGTATGAAATTACTTCATTCAAAGAAAGTTTTACCTGGTCTGAAATGTGTCAATATGGATTTCTGTGAAAGTTGTGTTTATGGAAAATAAAAGAGAGTTAGTTTTGTAAAGAGTGGGAAGGAAAAGAAAAATGAGATATTAGAGCTTGTGCATACAGATGTATGGGGACCAGCTCATGTATCTTTCCTTGGTGGCTCTCTGTATTATGTTACATTTATAGATGATGCAACAAGAAACGTATGAATTTATTTCCTTAGACATAAATCTGATGTATTTCAAACTTTTAAGAAATGGAAATGCTTGGTTGAGAATGAGATTGGTAAAAGGTTAAAATGTCTCAGATCTGATAATGGTGTTGAGTATTGCAATACAAAATTTGAAGATTATTGTTCCTCTAATGGTATTCATAGGTAGAAAATTGTACCAAGGACTCCACAAGAAAATGGAGTGGTTGAACGCATGAACAAGACAATAATGGAACGTGCAAGGAGTATGAGGTTGCATGCTAGGCTGCCCTTAAACATGTGGGAAGAGGTTGTAAAAACTATTATTTATTTAATCAATAGAGGCCCCTCTACTCCTTTGGACTGTGGTATTCTGAAGGAAGCATGGAGTGGTAAGAAGGTGAGTTATTCTTTTCTCAAAACCTTTGGTTGTGAAGCTTTTGCACTTATAGATTCTGAAAATAGAACCAAGCTGGAAGCTAAGTCAAAGAAATGTGTATTTTTTGGATATGGCATTGATGAATTTAGTTATAGGCTTTGGGATTTTGAAAATCATAAAATTGTCAGAAGCAGGACTGTCATATTCAATGAGAAAGTGTTGTACAAAGATCTATTGCAGTAGCATGAGAAGAAAGAAAATGACTATGTAGTACTGGATGATACTCCAAAAGATGATGTTCCAGTAGTTCCTTATGCTCCACAACAACAACAACAACAAATACCACACACCCCAGTGAATGTTAAACGGTCAACAAGGCTTAGTAGACCTCCTGAAAGATTTTCTCCCTCTTTGTATTCTATTTTGTTAATAGATGTTGGTGAACCTAAATGTTATAATGAAGCTGTGCAGGTGGATACAAAGATTCAATGGGAGTCTGCAATGACAGAGGAAATGGACTCCTTGCTAAAAAATTATACTTGGGATTTATGCAAGTTACCTGCAGGTAAAAGGGCTTTACAGAATAAATGGGTTTACAGGCTGAAAGAAGAGGATGGAGGTAAGAAAAGATTTAAAGCCAGGTTAGTTGTAAAAGGATTTGCATAGAAAAAGGGCATTGACTTTGATGAGATATTTTCTCCATTTGTTAAAATGACTTCTATTCGTACTATTTTAAGTATTGTGGCTACTAAAGATTTGCATTTAGAGCAGCTTGATGTTAAAATAGCTTTTCTTCATGGTGACTTGGATGAAGAAATATATATGGTACAACCACAAGGATTTGAGGTCAAGGTTAAGGAGAATTTGGTGTGAAGATTGTAGAAAAGTTTATATGGCTTGAAGCAAGCCCCTCGACAATGGTATATTAAATTTGACACTTTTATGAATGATCATGGATACACTCAGTGTCATTCTGACCATTGTGTTTATTTTAAGAGGTTGGATGATGATAGCTACATTATTTTATGCTTATATGTTGATGATATGCTTGTAGCTAGGTCTAACATGAATCACATTAAGGGATTGAAACAACAGTTAGCACATTAATTTGCTATGAAATATTTGGGGGCAGCAAAACAAATCCTTGGTATGAAAATTTGCAGAGATAGGAAAAATAGGAAGTTGTCTTTATCTCAGGCTAATTATATTGAGAAGGTATTGCAATGTTTCTCTATGGAGAATGCCAAAGCTATCAGCACACCTTTGCTTGGTCATTTAAAATTGACTAAGGAGATGTGTCCTAAGACATCAGAAGAAGAGGCTAAAATGTCTAAGGTACCTTATGCTTCAGCTATAGGGAGCTTAATGTATGCTATGGTATGTACTAGGCCAGATATTGCACATACAGTGGGAGTCGTTAGTTGATATATGAGTCACCCTTGTATTGAGCATTGTAATGCAGTCAAATGGATTCTCAAATATTTGAGAGGTACATCCAGTAAGTGTTTACACTTTGGGGGATCTACTACTACTGTACAAGGCTATGTTGACTCAGATTTGGCAGGAGATATAGATAGTAGGTGGAGTACTATAGGCTATGTATTTATTATTGGTGGGATAGCAGTGAGTTGGATTTCTTGACTACAAAAGGTGATCTCTTTATCCACTACCAAGGAAAAGTATGTTGCTGCTACAGAGGTAGCCAAGGAGATGATATGGCTTCAATTCTTGATGGAAGAATTGGGACATCCACAGATGAATAATTTTTTGCATACAGATAGCCAAAGTGCCATTCATCTTGCGAAGAATTCTACTTTGCACTCAAAGACAAAACACATATAGTTGCGGTACCATTTCATTTGGTCAATTTTGGATGATGGGTAGTTAAAGCTGGAAAAGATACATACAGATGATAATCCAACAGATATGTTTACAAAGGTAGTAACAAGGGAGAGGTTGCACTCATGTTCAACTTCAGTTGGTCTTCTAGACTAAACATAATAAATGAACAATTGAGTCCAGGGTGGTTTGATCCAGTGGGAGCCTCATATGGTAGCAGTATTGCTATAGGATTAGTCTCCAAGTGGGAGGTTTGTTAATGTGGATCCTGATCAGTCACCAAGTGGGAGATTGTTGGCTTGTGGTGACTGCTAAGGAAAGTACTGTACACTTTTCAACTATTTTTTGGGTCGACATGTTGTAACTCCTTCTAACCCTAAAGTGGCAAAATATTGTATAATATGGCTTAGGGTTAGGGATTTCGTAATGTATGGTTTTAGTACTTGTGACATAATTGAGCTGTAAGGGATTACAAATTGTAATAAGGTTGTAATCACTGGATAATAATAATATTGGACTCGTCGTTGGTGGACGTAGCCCAACGATTGGGTGAACCATGTTAAATCTTTGTGTCTTTTGTTCTCTTCTGTGTGGTTTATTTTTTTTTGATAATTGGTTATATTTGCATGTAATTGTTATTTCTATCTTGTTAATCCTAACACAACATAAAAATGATAATATAATATACAAACATAGAAAATAAAACATTCACAGAATGGACACAAGGAACAAGATTTTTTCGTAGAAACCCTTGTTAAAGGGAGAAAACCATGTGTGGGAATGATGTCCAAAAATTTCACTAGTGCACCACTAAAATATTCCCTATTAGGAGCAATTACAAAAACCATTCTGAGGTTATACTCGACTAAGAGTATTTATAGCCTTGTTCTAGAAGCTACAAAAGTCATGTTAAAGACTACCCGGTCAAGGGATTTCAAAACTCCTTCTGAGAGTCACCTTGTTAGAGGATTTATGCTTAAGATACTATTATAGATCATGCTCACTCTATTATGAGTGACATTGTTAAAGGATTTTACCTGAAAATATGTTAGGGCTTTCCTTGAGATAGACCCACGAATAAAATGATCTGATTATGACACTTCATGTCTGATAGATTCTCTTCAATTCTATTCATAGAAATAACTAAACATACAAATCTCCTTTCTTCTTCTTTACATGGTCATTACTACCTATCACATCATACCCTAAAACTCGATTTCAACATTCTTATATAAAACACTTTTCCAAGTCAGCCTTTTGCCAAAAAATGTTTTATCCACCAACATAAAATTCAAATCTAATAGTGCCAAAATACAATGGTCAAATCAATAAAGTCAACACAACATTAACCAAGTTATAAATAAAACATTTAGTGACTCTAAATTGACTGGTTGGCTGATCTAACCAAACTCACTTTGCCTGTCTCTTGTTCTTACCGCCTGTGCTGCTTCAGTCCTCAATAACTCACTGTATTCTTTAATCTAATTTAACCAACTGAATCCATTGTCTAAAACATACATTCAAATAACTAAACATGTAATTTTCATGCAATCTAAACAATAAACCATTCATGAAACTTCAAACTCATAACACAGATATTTTGACATCACATAAACCCTTGTAAGAAGGTAAAAATTGTGGTGGGGATGATACCCACAAATCTTCACTATTGCAGTACCAAAGTATGTCGGTTAAGGCTACAATTTATGATAACTTCTGTAATCACCTAAAAATAGAAAAAGATCAAATCAAAGCAAATCAAGGACATAATTGAAGTAATTGAATCACAATGCATAATTAGCCAATCAAAATTAAAATCAAGTCTTAATTCAAGATAAATCAAAATTGAGAGTATTTTAATCAAATGCAATCAAATCAAAATACAATTAAATCAATTAATTATATAGTCTTGGATTAAATTAAATTCAACCCATTCAAGGGGTACATGGCTAAAATAAATCAATTAATAAATCTCAATTACTCTCAACAAACCAAAAGGAAAGGAAATCTAGGCAACCAATAAGATTCGAGGAAAGGCATTCACATGGATCAAGCCAAATTCAATCTCAATCACTCAAAGTGAAAGAAAATCTTGTCCATTGATCTTGTCTACTTGTCCCAAGCTTTGAGGACACAAAATTTGCATTGTCTTCAAAGGGTGGAACCAAAGACTCAACTAAGGTTTAATCATGATCAAACACAACTACACCCCCTACCATTGGAAAATCTATAAAAGGAAGGCCTAAATCCTTCATAATTATCAACCACACATCTGAGAATTGCATTGAACCTCTTGCAATTTGAGTTTAGAAAGGCATTTGAGAGCTTAATTAGCATTTACTTTGATATAATTGTTAGCTTTAACTTGTTCATCTTATCATTCTCATTCTAGGACTGTCATTAATGGAAGCTTGTTGAGATCTTTGCATTAACAATCTTAGTCAGAGAGCCATAGGATGCTCAATTGATCATTAATTTGCTAAATAGTTTCTCTATTGTGGTTTATTTAGTTACTATTTCATTTATTGTTCAACTTTAATTCTATGAAGATACTTTCCTTAGTATACAAAATGGTACCCACCGTGGGGCTCTAAGCCTCATTTCATCATTTTCATCATATTTTGTATGCTTGTATTTTCACTTTTCCATGAATTTTCTAGAGATAACAGGTGAAGTCACGCGTACAAATGATTCAATCATGCCTACAGTCATTCGGATGATGCTTAAAATCACTTTTCTGGCGCCTATAAGCTGCTAACTCACACCTTGTCGATCACTTCTCTTCTATCTTAAATTTTTTCTAGTTGCCTGCAAGATGGATGCTCACACCTGTGAGATAAATTGTCCAGCCTTTGCTTGTAAAGTCACGCCTGTGACTTAAGAAGTGTCGCGGATCTACTATTTGTTATCGCTTGTAATAGACCTTTGCTACACACTTTATAGAGATAGTCACGCCTAGTATCTACTAATTCACACTTAGTATTTGTTAAATTGTCACTTTAAGTAAATCATTTTATGCAATTTTCAATACTATTTACGCTTAGCAATAAATTGTTTACACTTGATTAAATTTTAATGTCACCCGTGTCACTGGAAAGTGACGCTTGCTATCATTAAAGTTACGCCTGATAACAATTTGATCATGCGTATTAGCTGGACAATGTCGCTTATTGTCTGTTGTCTTAATTTGCTGTCAGATTGATCAATTCAATTACCTAACTCTCTGTCTGTATGTTTTTACTGCAAATGAGCAGGCACGGAAAGGTCCAAAAACCAGAGAGCAGATTCAATAGAGAAGGCAAAGCTTTGACAAGTAAGGCTTAAAATTCAATTTGTCTTTGTTTCTTCAAATTTATCTTTGGTTTCCTTCATTGTGGCTGTTTTTGGGACTAACTTGCTGGTGGAAAAGCACATTGGAAAGGAACTATAGCCAAGGTAAGCATAAAATCATGGAAATAAATAAAAAATGCCCCTAATTTTTATTAGCTACAAGGAAAGGTAAGCCTTAAAACTTGGTGATTTGCGTGCTTAAATTGTGGCTTTGTTCTTTCAAAATCTAGTAATTTGGATAGCTTAAAGGAATAAACCAAACACTTAATTGAAAAACCCCTTGTTTGTAGAAAAGAGTAGCAATAATCGATTCTTATTAGGTAGTAGGTGAGGAAATTGAACCTTGTTAACTTTGTTTGTTAAAAAGTGCTAATTTTTTTTTATAACGTCCTACAGAGAATACCATCCTAGAACTTTAGTTGGGCTTGCCTCCTGAGATTTTCCTTAAAAGGGCCAGTGAGAGGGACAACCCAAAGTGGGATACGCTCACTTTTGCTGTGAGAATCCAACCCACTATAAAATGAAACGCCTACATCCTTAATGGGGCGTGTGACAAATGGATTTTAAAATTTTCAAACTTCCTCTAGTAGTCCTTTTGGCGATTGCGCCAAATCATACTTTTGTGCGTGTGGGAAGCCCCTTCACATACTTCGGGGATGAAAGTTTAAAGTCTATTTGAATGGAATCTATACTAAATCCTTGATAAATTAGCAAGCCTACCTCATTAGAGCCATCTAAAAGCCAAATTTGACCTTAGGTAGATTGCTTGGAAGAATTTCTTGTGATAATTGATAAAATCATTGTGTTGTGCTTGAAGATCTTTGATTACAAAAAGAAAACATTCATTAAGATCCAAAAATCAATTAACAACAAAAATTCAAAAGAATATTCTATTCACAAGAATTTAGAAATGGAAAAAGAAATGGAAACATTATCCAACCAATTCTCATTAAGAACATTGTTTCCTTACCTCTATGATCAAGAAAAAGATCATGAATGCCATATCTTTGATAATTCAAAATTTGATAAAAAAGAATATCATGAAAACCCTATGTTTGATAAAAAATATCCTAATGATAAACCAATATTTGATGAAGAACCTGTTTCAAAATATCAAGAGAATCTCATCTTTGATCAAGGAAATCAAAAGGAATTATTCCCATCTCAACAATATTCATCATATGAAAACTCTTTGAGAAACACAAATACATCCAAATATCCTTGGGATAGATCATTTACTCCTTTGGGAAATTCATATGAATCAACTTTGGAAAAACTCATTGAAAATGATCTCATCGCGTTGCCTCAAATCACTTCATGTGGTTTTATCTTTTTGAGTAACTATTGTGCATATCATAGGCATAATGAGAATGAAACTTCAGATTGCATGGAGTTAAAATATAAAATCCAAAATCTTATTGATGATGACATAATTGAAATTAAAAATCCTAATGACTCATCTAATGAAGATACTACTCTCAAGCAAGATCAAACTTATGAACACATGTCTAGTGGTGGTCCTCTTATAGCTTTCACCTATTCCACCATTCCTCCATTTAATATAGAAGCAAAGCTATCCAATATTCCTCCATCAAACAAAGATCCAAATAGTTTTCATAATGACTATGTATACCCTCAAGGGCTACCTCTAAAAGAGATCCAAGCTAACCTACATCTTGCTACAAACTTCTTTCATACTTCAAAAGTTATAGACCCCAAGCCTTCATGTGCTACAATACCTATCATTCCTATTTCAAATGAACCTTCATTAGCCATTTGAGAATCCCATGTGAATATTCAAACTCCTACATTGTCCTTAGAAGTGGCTCCATGTCAAGAGACTAATCAAAAGGGCAAAGAAACAAGTCTTATTAAGGATCAAGATCAAGATAATATCCCTCCTTATCCTATAGTTGACCAAATTCCCATATCCCAAGAATCCCATGATGAGCCCTTCATACCTTTCCATTTCTTTCAAGAAGATATACTTCCATCTCAAACAGCCCATATTCCTTCACTTCCTATATCATACCCATCTCCTAAGCAGGATCAAGATATACTTTACATCTCTAATGAAATTATTGAAAATGAAAAGAAAAGTATTTTTCCTAGGCTGTCAAAATATCCTTGTCAAGATCAAAGTACCCAAACATCCACTTTTCATAAGCCTCCATATCTAGCTCAAGCTTCAACTACTCATATCAAAGTCACTCCTATCAAAGCTACATATAAGCCTATTGGTACAAAGATAAATCGAAAAGACGAAAGCCTTGGCCATGCAGTTCAAAATAAAGATGTTGATATCCCTCCCACATCCCATTTACCTTCTATTTGTGCATAAGAATAGTCCATATACATCCTCCAAATCCATCCTTGGTCCCTATATCTAAAAATTGAAACCTTATACATCCTCCAAATCCATATTGGGTCCCTATATCCCTCCATCAACCTTTCCTACCATCCCTATCCGACCATCCCCTTACCTTACCATGTATCAAGATCAACAAAGACATACATAATTGAGAAACCAAACACCCATCCCTATGAACCCTCCATATGAACCCATCCATATGAACCATTCATATCAACCTTATTCATCCACCAATCCCAAGTCTTTTGGAAGAAATTTGAATGCGCAACATAAGAATCAGAAAATCAAGAATCCACTTATGTATGAAGAGCACAATGTCCCATCTAATCAACACGTGAATGAAAGAAAAAAAGAAATATTCAAGAGACCACAAAGGTCCATCAAGCAAAAAGAAAAATCAAAGAAAATGTGGGTTCTTAAATCCCTCATTGAATAAATGCGTTCTAAAGCATCCAAAAGGAAAGAAAAAACAAAGAAAGTGTGGATTCCCAAGTCACTTTTGAAGGAATTACACATGAAAGAGAAATCAAAGTTGACATTCAAGCTTCCAAAGGCTTCCACTCCACATTCTCCCAAACACATTCTATCTCATCCATCCATTTTGAGTCCTTGTATCCCAATATCTATATCCTCTCTTACATCAAAGTCTCAAGCTATCTCACCCATTTTTCCTCCATTATTCCACTACCCTTCAAGGTGTGTATCGATGTTGATCTTGATAATACTTATTATCCTCCTATTCATTATCCTTCCATTCCATTTTTCACACCCACACATGGAAAAACTCATTATCCTCTCATTCATTATCCTTCCATTTCCCTTATCCAATCCATCACATAAATCTTTAGCCACCCTTTACCTTATCCACCATATCACATTTCCATCATCCTATCAACATCTTTGAGCATACCTTTCAACAGCCTTGGCACATCATATCATACCTTTTCAAAGAGTATCCAAAGAACATGAGACTTGAGTCCATCCAAAAAGAGAAAAAAAAAGAAAAAGAAAAAGAAAAGAAAAGAAATCCATCCTATAGTGAAAACCACTTCTTTTGGTATCTTGGACAAGTACCATGATCAAAACCTAGCAAACAGGTGTCATGCGTAATTCCTCTCTCTTGCACTCTACACTTGGGGGCAAGTTTCTGTTAGAGTAGTCTTATGTTAGCTAATAATTAAATCATTTAATTATTAGTTTATCATACTCTAGGCTTAAGTTTCACTTAGGCGCTTTATAATTCTTTAGGGTTTTAGCCTTTAGGGTTTCGTGTTTCCTTTTATAAGGATTCACTTCTTTCATTTCAATAAGGAGATTGTATTGTAATTTCATTTGGTTAATAGAAGCTTTTTCTATCACAATAATTTTCCTGTCTCTGGCCTTTTGGCCGCCATAGCTTTCTGTCTTGTTGCTTCTTCTTTGTGACAGTCTTGCATGCAGGTGTTCTTGGGATGATTTGCGTTTGTCAAATCTAACATGGTATCAGAGCTCTCCTGTTGTTCGCTGTTCGAGTTTTATTGAAGCACAGAGGGTTTCAGAAGTTTTTTTTGTGGATCTGGGGGGGAGCCAAAATTTGGCTCACCTTGGGCAAAAACGGACACCACCATTGTGTCCGGAAGGCCCAAGAACCCCTAAATCCATATAAAACTTGTCCATTTTGGACATAGTGGCATCTGAGGCAAAAATTTTTTGCATACCAGGGCCGTACGGCCCTGGCACGCACTCCGAGGCGGGTACACGGTGATTTTTTTAAAAAAATATATATATTTTGGGGCCGCCGCCTAGCGGCCACCCCCGCGCCGCCCAGCAGCAACCGCAGCCGCGGCCACCGCCCGAGCGGCCACCGCAGCCGCGGCCCCCGCCACTGCAGCAGCCACGGCCCCCGCCACCGCGCCACCCGCGGCCCGCCCAGCTGCCGCCCACCCCGGCTCCGCCACTGCTCCGCCGCCCTCTGCGGCCTCCGCCGCCCTCGGCCCCGCCGCCCGCGCCCTCCGCTCCGCCGGCCCGCCCACCGCCGGCAGCAGCGCCGCCTCCCAGCCCCGCTCCGGCCCGCCCAGCCGCCACCCGGCCCGTTTCAGCCCCCGCGGGCTCCTATTCACAGCAGCACGGTCATATGACCGACCAGGGGCTGCGGCCCAGCCCCCGGAGCGCGCCATGCGCCCGGGGGCCTATTTTTTTTAGCCCCTGGGGCTCTTATCTTGCCTTTTTGGGGGTACCTGGGCTTTTTTCGCTCTACAGGGAGCATACGGGGGTCTTTTTCTGACTTCCATATATCGTCGGAAAGCTCTTTCCGAGAACTTTTCGATGGTGGAGGTTAGGGTTTTTGGTTCCACCGTTTCAATAGTGTTTTTTGCTGTTGAAGCCTGATGTCTCTTTTTGCCTTCCGGGAGTCATATCTGGCTCATCCGGACTCCTTTTTCGGCAAACGAGATATCGTCGGAAAGCTAATTCTGTGTACTATTCAGTGGCAGAGGTATTTTTTCCAGATTCTGCTCTAGGTTTTCACTCCTCCGAGTTATGCAGTTTATGCCCTCTGGTGGTGTGCTTGGTTCTACAGGTCCGGGGATCTCTTCTTCTGGTTTCTTAGTGCACTCTTCTTTCTGACTTCTGAGCTTGCATGCTCTTTCTGTTGTATCTTTGTTCTGTAAACGCACTAAGATAAAGTGCCATCTTCTGCATTTCTGGGATCCTTTTCACCTTGTTCAGTTTTAGTATTCGCACTCAGTTATAAAGTGCCATGGGGGGATTCTGATGCATTTGCCACTATAGGCGCATCCACTCTTGTCAAGTGAGCGTACCTTTCACGACATTAGCCCATGTAGACTGTGTCTATGACACCGCCCTTTATCCTGTGTGTGTGCTTCTGTTGCACTGTTGGTGTTCCTGGTTCTTCTTCTGCAGCTATTTTTGGCATCGCATTTCAGTGTTCCTGTCACCTCTCCCAGTTCATCATTATGGGGGGGTTCACCTGTTGGTTCTATTGCTTCCTGGTTCGATTGATCAGCTCTTCAGACACTTGTCTTCTCTACCTGGTCATGCACTTCAGTGGGGGTTCCAGCAGTATCTTCTGACAGAGTTTTCAGACATGCTTCAGAGGAGTTTCTTGCTCTCTTCTTGTTCCTTTCTCTGGGACATCTTTTGCTTTATGTTTGGGTACCTGATCAAGCCTAGTTGCCGGGACCCATCTTTCCTGCTTTCTGCAGTAGTTTTGTTTTTTTTGCTTCTCCCTAAGTTACACTTAAGGGGGGGTGTTAGAGTAGTCTTATGTTAGCTAATAATTAAATCATTTAATTATTAGTTTATCATACTCTAGGCTTAAGTTTCACTTAGGCGCTTTATAATTCTTTAGGGTTTTAGCCTTTAGGGTTTCGTGTTTCCTTTTATAAGGATTCACTTCTTTCATTTCAATAAGGAGATTGTATTGTAATTTCATTTGGTTAATAGAAGCTTTTTCTATCACAATGATTTTCCTGTCTCTGGCCTTTTGGCCGCCATAGCTTTCTGTCTTGTTGCTTCTTCTTTGTGATAGTCTTGCATGCAGGTGTTCTTGGGATGATTTGCGTTTGTCAAATCTAACAGTTTCATCCCTCATATCCTCCATTTTTATACCATTGAACTCACTTGCATCCGTATTAATATTTCACCTTTTGTCTTGACAAGAACATATCCATGAGCATTAAATATCTTGACATGAGTTATCATATCCATCATCCTATTCAATTTTTGCGTTCATGCTACCTTATCGTGATCTTGTTTATCCTAAAGCCACCTTCATTATTCCTACTAAGCCTTCCCATGACCCCAAACCATTCGCTCATAGCCTTCACCACCCCTTTACCATGATTTTGTGATCTTATCCACATTAATCCCTTAATCTTGATCCAATTGAAGAATAAAATAAAAGAAATGAAAAAAAAATGTTAGAAAAAGTCTCTTGATATGTCCATTCCTTTGGACCATTGTTATGACACCAGGTCATTATTCCATATGCTATCCAACACCACATCATTGGCCTATATTGAGATATTATTTTTCCCTAGCTTGGATAATCTTGAGGAGATGGTCCTATGGGTAACACACTTGCTTCATCCATCATGGCCTATTCATCCAGCCTCCATTAGTTTGCAAATCCATCTTTCATGTCCTATACCTTGCTAGACATTGGGGGCAATTCAATGTGATCTTGCTTGAGAACTAGTAATCTCTAAAAATAAAAAAAACATAAAATATCTCTAAAAATTCAAAAACATCAAAAATCTCTAAAATCCAAAAAACATCAAAAATCTCTAAAATTCAAAAACATAAAAAATCTTTTAAAATCCAAAAAAAAATCCAAAAATAAAAATCAAAAGATCTTAAATTACACTCAAAAGTTGCATTGCCCAACAAAGCACTATCTTTTTGAAATCAAACTGGGGGCACCAATCTAGATTCAATGAGCTTAGCAAAGCAACCACCAATTGGCTCAAATCATTGTATCAAAATCAAAAAATGGCTACACTTGAACTTATTGATCAATATTACATTTCAAACATCCAAATACTTGATCTAAACAATAACATTTGACAAATCAAATAAAAAATCTTCAAAATGACAAATCAGATCAAAATCTAAAAGGCTTAAATGTAACTAAGGACCAAAGTGGATGAAGTTTTTTTGAAATATGGATCTACAAACAAAAGCAAAAATGTTCAAAGTGATTACTTGATTGGTGAAATCATGTCTTTTTAGCAAATCGATGAAGTCTTGGAATAGATGAGCGATGATGAAGACATGATATTTTCTTGATTTCTTCTTGAGTGCTTGCCATGTTGATCCATAACAGTATGCGAATCCATCTAATGACATGATCATCAAAGAATCATTGAGGACATTTGTATGTGAAAGGGATCAATTCTTTGTCTGTATACTTGAAATTGTTAAAATTCGAGGAAAGAGGTATTCATATCATCATGGTTGAACCAGTGAGGGTTGTACCAATTTCATGTTCCAAAAGCTCGATGATGAAAATAAGCTTCCAAATTCTGAATAATGACAGTTAGCTACATACATCTTAGATTAAATGCATTTAATGTATTTGTCTTTCTTAGCTCATAAACTAATTTGCAAGAGGAAAGCTAAAGGGGGTGGATTTATCATCATCAAAAGACTAAATCAAGAGACGTCAAATGATCAATGGTACATCATCAAATGTCTTGAAATATACATCATCAAATCTCCATCGATATAATCAAAGTCCTGATCAACATTATCAATGTCTGAAGTATCCATCATCAAAAATCATGCTCAATCTAATCATCAAAGGTACATCAATATCAGAAAGATACACCATCAAAAAGGAAATGTCTGATCCATCAAATGATTCATGCTCCATCAAGGAAATCATGAATAATCAATCATTCTGATTAACTAAAAGCAACCTAATCCTGTCCATCACCTTATCTTCTATCAATCCCTATTTTACATCATGAGGAAATCCAATCGACCCCGTATCATCAAAACATCTAGCTAAGAAAATCATGTATCAAAAATCAATCAGTCAAATCATCCAAGTGATCATCTAACGTCAATCAAGTTATCCTATCATCCATTTTCTCATCTTGAGCACATCAAATCTCCTAACTCTAGATCTTGAGGAAGGAAAATCATTGTTTTGTCTCTCTAGATCGTGAGAGAAAAATATCAACCCATCAACTTATCCTATCAGATTGACATCAACATCAACCAAGTGATTCTGACTGACATCAAATGATACCAAACCATCATCAACTTATCTGGAGCATCAACAACATCTTATCAATCAAATCTTTTCTCATCAAATTCTATCATGATTGGGGCATTTTCAAATTTCTATATTGGGAAACAAATTGAAATTTCCCAATCTTAACCAAATCAACCACAATCATTTCAATTCATTTCCCCAGGGGGCATGCAATCATATCATCATCATCATAAGCAAATAAGAGCATAATCTTTTATCAAGAAAATTTTTGCTAAATCAATCGAATGGGGCATCGCATCAAAATCAATCATTAAACCAGGTATTGCATCAGAATCTTTCATCAGGATCAAACATCATATCAAGAACCATCATCAGAAGGACCATCATATCAGAATGATCATCAGAACCATATCAATTGAGAGTTTCATATCGATCATATATGCATCAATCTCATCTCAGAAATCAAGGATTGACCATCGAAGACATCAAATGAACATCAAAGATCGACCATCAATGAATCAGGACCTATCATCAAGCAAGATCAGAGTATTCTTTGAATCAACATGCTTCACACGTCAACTCAAAGAGGGGCATTTGTAATCACCTAAAAATGGACAAAGATCAAATCAAAGAAAATCAAGTCAAATAAAAGAAAATCAAGGACATAATTGAAGTAATTGAATCACAATACATAATTAGCCAATAAAAATTAAAATCAAGTCTTAATTCAAGACAAATCAAAATTGAGAGTATTTTAATCAAATGCAATCAAATCAAAATACAATTAAATCAATTAATTGTATAGTCTTGGATTAAATTAAATTCAACCCATTCAAGGGGTACATGGCTAAAATAAATCAATTAAATAAATTAATAAATCTCAATTACTCTCAACAAACCAAAAGGAGAGGAAATCTAGGCAACCAATAAGATGTGAGGAAAGGCATTCACATGGATCAAGACAAATTCAATCTCAATCACTCAAAGTGAAAGAGAATCTTGTCCATTGATCTTGACTACTTGTCCCAAGCTTTGAGGACACAAACTTTGCATTGTCTTCAAAGGGTGGAACCAAAGACTCAACCAAGGTTTAATCATGATCAAACACAACTACACCCCCTACCATTGGAAAATCTATAAAAGGAAGGCCTAAATCCTTCATAATTATCAACCACACATCTGTGAATTGCATTGAATCTCTTGCAATTTGAGTTTAGAAAGGCATTTGAGATCTTAATTAGCATTTACTTTGATATAATTATTAGCTTTAACTTGTTTATCTTATCATTCTCATTCTAGGAATGTCATTAATGGAAGCTTGCTGAGAGCTTTGCATTAACAATCTTAGTTAGAGAGCCATAGGATGCTCAATTGATCATTAATTTGCTAAATAGTTTCTCTATTGTGGTTTATTTAGTTACTATTTCATTTATTGTTCAACCTTAATTCTATGAAGATACTTTCCTTAGTATACAACTTCTAATAATCTTACCATGTTAGGAGTAATAATTAGATCGACTAGATCTACCTGGTTAGAAGATTTTAACAATACAATACATGTGTGTACTTAGTTAAGAGATTTAAATAAGAACTATTAAGTCCACTCTGTTAAGATATTTTGGATCTGCTACAATGGTTAAAATGTAACAATAAATGTATCTAAAAATAGAAACTTAATCTTGCCTGATTCAGATCTATGAAATATCAAATAAATATCACTTCATAGTGATGTATATGTCCTTCTATTCTGCTTGGTAGCCTCGAGTATGTTCTGAAAAACTGAATCCTTCTTTCAAACTTGTTGTCAAAAACCCTTTGTCTGATCTCTTGATGTCCGTAGTGCAGCTAATCCTTAATGGTACATGTTCATAATGGCATCTTTACATATTTTATATCAAACTGACTTGACCTAATTAGGGTTTACAATATCTTAGAAAACCTAAGATCAACAGTTTAACAAAATAACCTAGATCTAACATTACATAGGAATCATATGTAATTGAATGATTACATCCATATTTCATTCTGTCTCGATCTTGGTAAACCATTTTTTGATCGGTGTGAACCTTTTGCATAGATTTTTGTGCCATTTTAGAGTACTATGTCATTTCCTAGTTTACTTGGTAATCACTGCATTCTCTATTTGGTAAATTATTGGTGCTTGGTTCATATGAATTCTCGGTGATCACTAGCTCGGTACTCGATAATTTTTTGTCGATCGATGAGTGTACTCGATCAAACCCTTGTTTGGTTAACTTAGAGATATGCCTTGTCTTTGTTCGATGTGTGGGATTTATGTGGTTGACCAATTGTCCTATTTGTCTCCTTTACCGACTGAATAATTGGTTGATACTAATGACAATCCTTTAATGCTCAAATAGGAGTAACATTCTCCCCCTTTGGCATTAGCATCAAAACCTTATGTATATGTACCAACTACCAAAAAAAATATATACACACTCCAAAAATATATACCGATTCCCCCTTTGTGCATGCTCTCAGTGTGAAGTACATAGTGGCATATATATAATCTATATACATAGACTTTCCCCCTTTTTAAAATTAATGCCAAAAAAAAATAATGTACTTACAACTTATCAAAAATATGCTGATGGGTTTTCTTGAGTGATGCCAAGAGGTTTTCCCATTCCTCTTTTAGGTTCTCAAGAGCAATGTGCTCTAGACCGACCTGTGCATGCATGTTAAAAATATTTTCTAGCACAGATATTTCTAGGGTGGAAACTAAAGCTTTTGCCTTATTAACATGACACTACATGATCGTCAGATGTGGAAGCAACTCAGCTTGAAGCTCGGTGATTTGATCACTTACAGTATTTTCTTTCTTCCTCAAATCTACTCACAACTATTGAAGTTCTTGAACCTTTGAAATATGCTTCTGAAAAGCATTGGGCTCAGTTAGAGAATTATTTGCATTGACCTTGATTTCTTCATCCAGTTTCTTGAGCTTTTCACTAATCTCGGTAGTGAATTGGTCCACAGTGCATAACTTTAAAAAAATTGAATTATTCTCTGAATTATGGTCTCAAGCTTGATAATGACCTCTGAGAGCTTGACCTTATAATTGCCACTTCCTGGCTTATTTTCTCTACCAATTTCAATAGTATCTTGGCTTCTGCCCGCTCTTCTAGTTTTTTCTCTGCATCTACATCGGGGGTATTTATGTGACCGGTTAGAGCTGCAAGTTGGTCAATGATGGGAGTTTCCTCATCAACATTGACGTCAGGAACTACTTGCAGTAGAATATCTCTAACATCCTCCAAAATTTGCTTTCTTTTATTCTCCTTTTACAGTTTCTCTTATACAACCTTCCTTGTGCACAATTCCCCATATCTTCTCAATGCTTCAGGGTCTAATGCCCTAGGGTCACATTCAGGTATCTCAATAACCTCATCAAGTGTGACAGGACCTTACCATGATTCTTTTTATTTTTCTTCTCTGGTGTTTGTGAATTTGTATAAGGAACTAGAGCTTTAGTCTCTATATTTAAATTTTTTTGTCTTGGTAGACACACTTTCTTTCTTAGCTTTCTTGGTGACTGGTGTCTTGGTGGCTTGTCCTTGGGCATTTGTAGTGGTGTCTATTGGAGTTGATTCTACCAGTTTATTCTCTTCCAGTGCTTGTGTTTCTTCCTCTATATGCTCAGGCTCATTGGAAGATTTTTGCTCAGTTGTACCTTGTCCTTCATGTATATCCTTTGGTTTCTCAGGGGTTGAGCCTTAGGGTTCCTTTTGTGTGACTGTGTCAACTGCTTGCACCAAAATAGGTAAATCACCCTGAATTTCACTTGTTGCTACCTCAGTGGTTACATTCTCCTCAGTTGTGTCTGCAATAGTGGTGATATCTTCATCATTATTTATGTCATCAGGATCTCCATTAGTGATGTCTTCAATTAAAACATCATCTGTCCCTTGTGTTGTTAATTGCTTGGGAGAATCCTGTCTATATTCTTCTATGTATCCGACCAGGTAGAAATCTATAGCAATGGTGTTATCTGATACCTTAGTATCAGATAAATCAATTGGCTCTTTGGTGGCTATATTAGAATCATCCAAGTGAATTCCTTTACCTTTCTTTTTATTCTTCTTCCCAGGAATTACTGCCAATGCCAGTTTATCTTCTTCTACTTAGGCTTTTACAACTGTTGTCCATAGAAGCTTGTTGTTTTCATCAACCTCTTCAAGGTTTCTTGCCAATATGTTAAGGGATCTACCCTTCACTAGAAACCATTTTCAGTACTATTTCATCAACTCTTCTATCTTGAGAACCAATAGAGTAGGCATAGCCAAAATCAATGAATGTTCCCTCATCTTCTTTTCAATATGCAGGGCATAAGTCCACCTTGCTGACACTTTCTCATACAATTCCTTAGGTACACACATAGAAAATTCAATAGGTACCTTCTTAAATTTTATCATCATTTGTATGATGGCCTCTTCAATCTTTTCATGATCCTCGGTAGTCATATGTACATATCGACTTAATTTGGGGTGACCTATTCCACCCATTTCCTTTATTGTTTCAACTAATTCATCTACCGCTTGACCTTTATTTACCACAACTTTGAATTTATCTTGATCCTCTTCTTCATCATCTTCACCAACATCATCTTTTTCCCTTATCAACCTTCTCTTCTTTTTAGGTTTCTTGGAGGTGGCTTGTGCACCTCTCTTTTTTCTTTTGAAAGGTCTTGGTGAGAGTTGGCCTCAAAATTTTTATTACCCCTTTCTTCAGGGGCAGAGAAGTAGCTGTTGAGGACCTTTTCCTTTCTCTTGTAGGTGCTTCTACTTGTTTTCTCTTCCCTGTGGACTTGATCGGTGTAGATTGAATATCTTTGTCAGACTCAGTCTCCTCCTCATCATGTTCACTATTCCTAATTAATAATTGTTCCTCGGTTGCCTCTCCAATAAAATTAGTCTCAGATGCCTCTGCTTCTTCTGCTTCATCACCAAACTATTTCACCAAGGTACCCATCATCTTCTTGGATTTTCTACTTACCTTCACTCTGACTAGATCCATTTTGATTCTTAGTTTTGCCTCTTCATAGGTACCGAACCTAGTTGCTTTTGGATCTTTGGACTCGGCCAATAATGCATGTATTGAATTGGAAGCTCAATTAATATCTAATTCATAGCCTGTAGGGGGTAACCAAGTAGCCCTGGGTTCAACTGCCTTGATTAGAGTGGAGTCGGTGTCCGCTAGGAAGCATACATCATCCTTATGTTGTTCAACCAGCTGACTTGGTATCCTACTCCTTTGATGCATTCTTTCCTTAAATTTCTCAAAATAAACATTCACGACACTAATGAAATTTTGACCCAAACTTTGAATGAAATCACTAATTTGCATTATGATAGGTAGGTTGACATCCTAGTCAACATTACTGACCGAGGGAAATAATTTTTGTACATAGAAAAATATACAAATCAATAGGGAACCAAACTTATAGGTATTTGTCTTTGCAGACCTGATGGTTCTCATGTTTTCTTCCAACTGTTTCAGTAAGAGCTTGGCTAGGTTGAATTGAAAACCTTGAAAATCTTGTAGGTGATGTCTACCGCTCCACAAGGTACATTATTCAGCCTGCTTGATTGAAATATCTTATAACTAACTGCATAAGCATCGAACCTTGTCTCGGGATCAACAATTGTCTTGACTCTCATACTTGTGTCATCCCATTCTGCTCTGGTTAACTTCTCAATCTCAATTCTCAATGGACTCCTTATAGATTTTACTTTGTCGGTAATAGGGTAATTGGTGACTACATGTATAATTTCCCTAGTTATTTTTACCAGTTCATCCAACCATAACTTTCCTTCATGCACTTAGCTTAAGAAAACCCTAATCCTTTCAGTCTTAAATTCTCTCAGGAAATATAGGGCGTTCATTAAACCCTTCACCTCCAAGTTTTTATGCTCATCCTTGAGCTTTCCATCTACATGCATCTCCTGGAAGGTGGATTAAAGCTCAAAATACCCTATTTTACCAATTTTGCAGTGGATGTACGCACAAATATCTTGGACCAACAAAACCCTAGGCAGAATACTTGAAAATGCATCGGTTTGGTCAATTTGAGATACAATCTCATGGTGCAATTTGTACTTCAGCTCATCACAGGTTGTAGACTTTATCAAAGTGACCTTCTTATCACTCCCGAACTTGGATTTCATAACCTTAGATGAGGACACTATCGTTTATGATATTTACGACTACACAAATATAATTGTTAAATAGCTCGATGGATCTGAAACTTACTTTGATTGTGAGTAACTTGCTCAGAAATCCTTCAAATCTCTGCTAAAGTGTGATGGAATCTCTTTGCTCAAATCTGCTCAAAATCTCTTTGGTTCTTTGTAATCGCTGTGTGAAAAATAACTAAGTCCATCATGTATTTATACCCAAAAATTCATTTCCCGCTCAAACTTTTGCATTTAATGCTTTACGTAATAGAACTTGGTAAGACATAGTTTCACTCGGTTACAACATGACTTGGTTAACCTTTCCAATATTCACCTACTATAAAACTTTTACTTGGTCATGCTTTTACCAACTGTACTCAGTTTAACTTCTAAACATGTAATCCCATAGGGCATCTTATTTCATGCTGATTTGGTGTGCATTCACTAGACATAAGGAACTATTTGTAAAATATAGCCAATTTTAAATTTATTTCCATACATATCTTTACTAATTAGGTGGAGGTGGTGATGTCACCTAATCCAATGGATGAGGTGTCACCGACTGCAGTGCTTTCTCCAACATTGTCATTTGATGGTTTTCTCCACATTTGATTCCTTATCCTCATGATTTCTTCAATTGTATTTCCATTTGTATTTGTATGTATCTCTGGTGCTCAGTCTCTACAATCCTTTCTTAGGTGACTGACCTTATGATAATGCAAACATGCCATACCAGTATTTGTCCAATTGTGATATCTTCCTCTCCAGTTCTTTCTCATGCAATTTTTTTCTATATGTCCATACTTGCCACATGTCTGCAATCAACTCATGTGTTGTAATCCCAAGTATATGCATTACCTCACCTTTTTGCTTGATATGTTTTTTTATGTTCTTGTGATGTCTAGACTTGCTTCATCTTTGTCCTACATTCTTGTGCCATGTGTCCATGCATGAAGCAAGTGCGATAATGTTTTTCCATGTAAGGTTTCTTGGGTATCCTATTCAACTTTGATTTGCACTCATGTCCATGATGTCCATACTTATTACAGTTATAGCAATGACCATTAAAATTAGGAGTGGATTTAGGAATACCTTTTTCTTTACTCCTAAAAACATTTGATGTGTGACTCGGTTTTCCAAAATGATAACATGATAGCTTCTTTGACCTTTGATTAGTGTAGGCATACTTCTATTCAACTTGTCTTGATGATTCTCCCTGCTCGGTGTAACCTAAACCAGTTGTGCTATCAAGTCTTTTCTGACTAATCATAAATTCATCCATTATTTTAGTACTTTCTTCAGCTTTCTTGATCATCTCATTATGTTGTTGATGCATTTTTACCTCATTTTTCAATCTTTCATTTCCTCTCTTAATTCATTGATGTCTTCTAGTTTCCTTGTAAGCTTACTGTTTACTCAATTGACTTCCTGACTTATGACAACCATTTGATTGAAGATTTCAAAGTGATGCTTGGTGAGTCTCAATATCTCAGATTCCTTCTCTTATAGCTTATCAGTCATTTGTCTTCTATCTTCAATAGCCAAGTTTCTTTCTTTTTCTACTTGCCTTGCATTATTTATGACATCAATCATCCTAACTATTTGTGTCTCTTGACCAATCTTCAGATCTTTCATTTGTTCAATAAGATGTAGATTCTTTTCAAATAGATCTGATATGGTTCCTTCAGATGCATCAGATATGCTACAAATCCAAATCCAGAAACCTCAAATGGTTCATCTATCTCTTCTTCTTGATAATCAATCTCATTATACCAAATTTCCATATCCTTCCTTATGATCAGTAACTTCTTCAATTCTTCTTTGGCTTCTTTGAATTGGTCAATAAAGATATGCATCTATAACCTTTGATTCTCAATAGTCTTATTCAACTTATATCTTTCCATCCTTAGATATTTCCTCTTCAATGATTAAACTTTCTTAGCAAGAGATCTAGCTCTGATACCAATTGTTGGGATTATGGAAAGATAAGTACTAAGAGGGGAGGGGTGAATCAGCACCTTCAAAACTTTTCAGACTAAAAATTGGTAGAAGATGATAGAATTTAACCGATTTAATCCATTGTCTAAAACATACATTCAAATAATTGAAAATGTAATTTTCATGTAATCTAAACAATAAACCATTCATGAAACTTCAAACTCATAACACAGATATTTTGGTATCACAGAAACCCTTGTAAGAAGGTAAAAATTGTGGTGGGGATGACACCCACAAATCTTCATTACTACAGTAACAAAGTATGTTGATTAAGGCTACAATTTTGTGATCACTTCTGATGATCTTACCCTGCTAGGAGTAACAATCAGATTGACTAGATCTACTTGGTTAGAGGATTTTAACAACACAATACATGTGTGTACTCGGTTAAGAGATTTAAACAAGAACTATTATGTCCACTTTGTTAAGAGATTTTGGATCAGCTACAATGGTTAAAAGGTAATAGTAAATGTATCTGTAAATAGAAACTTAATCTTGCATGATTTAGATCTATGAAATATCAAATAAATATCACCTCATAGTGATGTATGTGTCCTTTTGTTCTGCTTGGTAGCCTTGTGTATGTTTTGAAAAATTGAATCCTTCTTTCAAACATGTTGTCAAAAACCCTTTGTCTGCTCTCATGATGCCCTTAGTGCAACTACTCCTTCATGATACATGTTCATAATGGCATCTTTACATATTTTATATCAAACTGACTTGACCTGATTAGGGTTTACAATATCTTAGAAAACCTAAGATCAACGGTGTAACAAAATAACCTAGATCTAACATTACATAGGAATCATTAGTAATTTAATGATTACATCCATATTTAATTTTGCCTCAATCTTGGTAAACCATTTTTTGATTAGTGTGAACCATTTGCATAAATTTTTGTGCCATTTTAGATTACTATGTTATTTCTTGGTTTACTCATTAATCACTGCATTCTCCATTCAGTAAATTACTGGTGCTTGGTTCATATGAATGTTTAGTGATCACTAGCTTGGTACTTGGTAATTGTCTATTGCTCAGTGAGTGTACTTAGTCAAACCCTTATTTGGTTAACTTAGATATCTGCCTTGTCTTTGCTCAGTGTGTGGGATTTATATGGTTGATCGACTGTCCTATTTTTCTCCTTTACCGACTAAATAATTTATTGATACTAATGGCAATCCTTTATTGCTCAAATAGGAGTAACACGTAGTTAAATATGCCTCTTTAGGTGATGTTTGTCCAATCACACACCTTAAATTGATCTCCAAATCTAAATTCGGTCGCATGCACCTTGCATACTATCTTCATTCAGGTTGACTGAACACTTAGTTGATTTTCCAATTCGATCCTTCAACACTATTGGTAAAATTGATCTTGTGCCTTCAGTAGATCATGTTTCTATCAATGGAAACACCGCAATACAAGCTTATGACCAAAACACAAATTAGCTTCATCAAATGCCAATAATCTCCCCCTTTGGGATTAATTGCAACACTTAGAAAAAAATTGCCAAGTGTCAACAATCTCCCCAAATAAACATCTACATCATACATTCATATGTCTCACTTATCTCCCCTTGATAATTAAAAATATGTAATTGAACTATACTACTCTCTCTTGCATCCTAAATATCTTATCCAATTTTTTGTATCCTTATACTACTCTCTCACTACTCTCCCCCCTTTGACAACAATGAAAAAGGTTTTACAATGATATGTAAAAAGTAATATTTTATTAATCAAAATTATAGAGTAGCATAATCTATTACATTCTACTGAATATCTCACTGAAAGTACTAGAGTCTTCAAAAAATTTCGATCACTAACCCATGACTTATGTAGATTTTCCATGATGAGTATTTGTCCATATAGAAAAAATGCAAGTTCCTCTAATCCATAGGAGAGGGTGTTAAGGTTTGTTCTTCTTCCTTCACACTATGCTATAAGATGTCCATTTTCATAATCAAAACACTTTGTAACTCCATCAAGTTTCTAATTATTTTGTCCTATTTTGCCCTGTAAGTCTTCACTTTTTAGTTTATCTTCCCAATTTAAACTCCAAAAGAAGTTGCAATCCCATGAATAGGATTAGAATTTCGTGACAAAAATTTTAGCTCTTGCTGAGCTTCACTCTTTTTCCCTTCAATATCCTTCAAGAAGTGATAAAAATCACAAATAGACTTTAAAATCTTACCACCTTTTAGCAGTGCATCCTTCACCTGATTTTATGATCTTTTCTTGACATATTCCTATTCTTCTCTAGCAATAGAATCATCCTCCAAAATTTTCATCTTGTCAATGGTGGCTGTGACTAAATTAGTCAATTTCTCCATTGGAGTGGCCTTGTCATCATATGTAACTTTAGGCATTTGGTGTAGGGAACCTCCCACCTTGTTGAGTTCATGAGTGCTTAGGGGTCTTAGGAGTTTTCTAGGATTTTGGAATAAAGATCCATTGGCTTGGATCCCTTCATTTGATTGTAAGAGCCAAATGAGCTCAAGGGAGATTAGTGGCCCATTTGGTCTAAATGGCCTTAAAAGTCTCTAGATGTTGGATTTTGTTAGAAATGGCCTGAATAAGGTCTTAGGCCCTTAAATGACTTTATTTAGGGCTTAGGTATCATTCCTAGTCTTTGGATAGGTCTAATAAGCCAAATGAGACCTTGGGAAAAAAGTTGCTCGAGCAAATTTTGCAACTTTTTGTAAAGTTGCTCAAATGGTGGTTATGTTGGTTATAACCACTCATGCTTAGTATATGAGCATGAGGATGAAATATTTTCAAGGTTAATGAAGCTTTGATTCAAATTTCATGATTAAGCACTTCCTGTATGAACACCATGTGTTGATTGTACTTTGCTTGTGGGTTTTATCTGTGTATTGTACAGCCTATACGGATTGGTTGGAGTGATCCAAATACATGGAGGTTTAGTTTGGTGTTCCATCTTTACTCTGCATTGATTCATTTGTGAATAGGTTAGAGGAGTGTGATTTGGCAAGTCTTTCAAGCCAATGGTCTATGAAACTCATTTGCAGAGCCACCATGCTTGGAAGAGCTCTAACCTGAACATCCACTGGTGGAAATGGCTGAAACCATGGGGGATGTTAGGTTGGAGTTTTTATTTGTAGGTTTTGTTTCCATTTGTGTTGTGGCACCAAGGCTTCAAGGCCAAATTGGAAGCCCTACGACTGACTGCTGCAGACAAATGAGCCAAGACAAGGTATAGAAGGAATTGGTACGTGCGCCCATGAATTTGGGGAAAGAATTTAGATGCATTTGTGGAAAGCTATAAGAGTCTCCTAATGAATTCAACATGTTTGGTAAGGTTTTTAGAAGTTTGGTGACCAATTTGATGGTCTTTTATGTAGACTGGTCTAGAGGCCTAATTAATAGGATTAAAACTAGGGCCTGCTAGTTAGTAGGGTTGTGGGTGCAGCCAAAATCTTAAACTTGGGATTTGGAAGGGGTTGATAGATAGCTTGAGGATTTTCAAGGTCTTCTATGAGGGTGTTTGGGGATTTTGGAAGCTAGAAGCCAAAATTAGAGAAAATAGGCCTAATAGGATTTGAGTCAATTAGGCCTCCTATTAAGTTGATGCCTAATGACTTGGTAATGTATCCAGAAGTGTAGGGATTGGTTCTAAATGTTATTGAAGGGACAAGAAGCTAGTTGGAAGTTAGAATGAAGTGGGGGAAGATCCAAATCAGGGGTTTGGGGTTCTAAAGGTGGAGTCCTAGTGTAGGAGCTTAGTGGTTTGAAGGCCTAATTGGTCTTGGAGGAAGTGTATCTTCTAGATGCCAACTATACCTTGGAGGAGAAGTTGGTGAAGAGGGTCTTGGAGATCCTAAGTGGTGAAGATCACTCTAAAATAATCATTGGATGATTAGAGAAGGTTAGGAACCTTGGGGAAAAGGCTAGGACCCAAACCCTCTACATCAAAGTGGTATCAGAGATGGAAATTCTTGGAGTTTGTGTATGTCTGACGGGAAGCATAGCCAAGAGGTTGACAACATGCCTCCTAAAATAATGATTAGGGGGGCCATAGTGGACTTGGTCCAAGAGCTATTGGCCAAAGCCAATTTGACAGAGTCAAAGGGAAAGAGAATCACTGAATGGGATGATGAGAGTGAAGATGAGAATGAAAGTCAAACAGGGGAGACATCTAGTAAGGGTAAAGAGATAGTGGATGACAAGGACAAGGTGTTCTTGGATGCATTAAAATCCATGAACAAGGATAGTATGGAACACATACCTTTCTATAATGGCAGTTTGAATGGTGAGGAGTTGTTGGATTGGCTAGAAGCCATTGATAAGCAATTTGATTACAAGGAAGTGGCAGAGGAAAATAAAGTCAGTTATGCCAAAGCAAGGCTTAAGAGATTTTCATTGGTGTGGTGGAACATGATGCAAGATGATAGGATAGCCAATGGGAAAAAGAAGATAGTTTCATGGGAGAGGATGAAAATCAAATTGAGGGCTCAATTCTTGCCTACCGATTATGAAATCCAGATGTATCAAAGGTTACAGAACCTAAGAAAAAAGGAGATGATAGTGAGTTCTTATACTGAGGAGTTCCATAAGCTAAGCCTAAGGGCTAGGAGACATGAATATGAAATGGAGAAAGTGGCAAGGTATCTTAATGGGTTAAGACAAGGGATACAATATGAGATTAGCATGATGGATCCTGAAAGTATGCATAAGTGTTTTCAGTTAGCTTTGAGGGCAGAGGATAAGGCTAGGAGGAATGATTTCCAACAAAGAGGAAGAGGTGGAAAAAATAATGAGGTTTCAAAGGCAGGAACAACTATGGTAGAGGACAGAGCCCTAATAGACAAGAAGAAAATCAGTCTATGGATAACAGTGGTGGCAGTCAGTTTAGAGGATCTTTTCAAAGAGGTGGTCAAAGTTGCATTGGTAATGCTGTTGAGTAACGTAGTGATTAAACATATTAAGCTAGGGAGAGCTTGTACAACATTTGTTCATAGAGTTGTAGAATACATGTTTGGTATGTGTATGGTATATTTCATATTACTTGAGTTGCCATTAATGCCAAAGGGAGAGATTGATGAACTACAACTGATTTAGAACTTAATTGAAGATCTGTGATTAAAGATCACCAAGTTGTTGATTAGATATGTAATATGATTAAATTAGTAATATGTTGTCATTGATGTCAACTAGTTTGACATCACTTATTTTGTAAGTTACTACACCTAAACATCTGTAGAAAAGGAGTAAAAGAGATGAAGAACATAAATATCTACATGAGGAAGATGTATATGATAGATGAGGATAAGGAATACATTGAGTAACTTGCTGATGAGTCTATAACCTTATGTTATTGACTTGATTATGTTTTATTCATCTATGATGAGGAAAAGAGCTGAAAGACACAAGGTAGTGTGGTCAGTTGATGAAGCATCACATTATACACCAAGCAATGTAGTGTATACCGAGCATAGTATAAACCAAGCTTGTGTTCACCGACACATTTCTTTGTTAACTGAGTAGGAGAAAAGGAACTAAATGATTAGTTTAGCCGTTAAGGATTGATGAGTTGTAAAGTACATCAAAATCAGTGATGGAGATAATGTTTGTTGTGAAGATCAATGACTAGCATAATTCAAGGAAGATCTAAAGGATGAAATCAAAACGTGTTACTAGCACAACTACCAAGGAAGGTTTAAGCGGCAAAATGGATGAAGGAGAATAAGCAAAAAAATCTAATGGAGGAAAAGAAAATGGTATACTTGTCTATTTAAGAGACCAGAGTTTCGTTATGAAAAAATGCTGGAAGAAGGACTATAGAATTATCGCATGACCAAGCTTCATGTATGCCTGATCAAACTGGTTAAGGAGAACCAAACTATAGAGTTTACCAAGCATCAGAAAGCTATTACCAAGTGACAGTAAATCATTGATTATTGTTGATATAGAATTGTAATACTGATTAGAGGATTTGATTGAGCGAAATATAGATCTAAACATCTGCAATTGAAGTTGTATTGTAATCAGATCAAACTGCTGTTACATTTTAACCATTATAAACAGAGAAAGCTCTTAACAGAGTGGACTTGAAAGTCTTATATGTTTCATTCATAGAATGAGCATTGTTATCCTGTCAACCCCATAGTGAATGTTGGTTGGATGATAACGGTTGGTCTAAAATCCTCTAACAAGGTCACACCTAACAGTGTGTTTGTAACCTTTAACAGGGTTGAGTCTTCACCGACCTCACTTCAGAAGAATGAACATTTTTGGGTTGCCAGTCCCAAGTGGTTTTTCCCTTCACGGGGTTTCCACGTTAAATCTTTTGTGTTATGTTTTCATTGTGATGATTGTTTGTGATCATACTTTACATATTACATGTTAGATTTGGTCGGTAATCATTATATGCTATTGACTGGTAATTGGTAAAAGTAGAAACATTATAGTATTTTATGTTACCGAGTTGTAGAAGTTTAAGTAAATTGTTTTGGATTATACATTTTGATTTGGGATTGTGGATAACTGATTCACCGCCCTCTCAGTTATTCTAACAATTGGTATCAGAGCTGGGGTTGCTTGGAACAGATTTTTAAGGACTTCAACACAAAGGTTTCAAAATGTTTAAGAGGGAAGTGCCAAAGCTAAATAAAGATAACTTCACAATATGGCAAAGTCGAATGAAGTTTCATGTATCCGGGATTGGGAATCCTGCCCTAGATATGATGACAAATGGATACCTTGCACCACCCACTGGTCCCTTGACCCTTGATCAACTAAGGGATAGGCATGAACATAATGTTACTATGATGGAGATTATTGCTACCTGTTCAAATGCCGAATTTGAAGACATCAAGGAATGTACTACTGCTAAGCAGATGTGGGGTAAACTAGCTCTAATCTATAGTGGTGATGCAAATGTCAAGAGAGAAAGAGCTGAAAGCTTGAGAGGAAGATTTGATGACATGAAGATGAAAGAAGGTGAAAACATTGTGCTGTACACAAATAAAATAAAAGAGGTAGTTCATGCTATTAGAGCATCAGATGGAGTTATTAATGAAGACACTATGGTAAGCGAAATTCTGTGAACCCTATTGCCTATCTATGCCATCATAATATCTACAATTCATGAAAATAGGTCAGCACCTAACAACACACTCACTCTTGATAATCTGATTGGAAAGCTTACAACATTTGAACTGAATAATTATGATAATAGTGTTGCACCCAATGTTGAATCCGCCTTCATGACTTCTCTAAAGATTGGTAAGTCTAGTAGCATAAATAATAAGGATGATTGTGATAGCATTACTGATGATGAGCTTGATGAACTTGAAGCTCTTATGGCCAAAAGGTTACCTAAAGGTAAAGGAAGGTACAGAGGCAAATTACCTTTAGCATGCTTTAACTGTAAAGAAGTTGGTCACATTTTTGCTAGATGTCCACACAAGAAAGATGATGATAGAACCAAAGACTGATCTGAAGGAAGCTATGGGAGAAGATACAATAGAGGCTACCGACACTACAACATAGATAACCGAGATAATAATGACAAAGGCAAGAAGGTTAGCAACATTGTTGAGGAAGAAGATATCACCAATACCAACACTGATGATGATGTGGAGGTAGTATTTGCGACAATGAAGGATGATTCTGAAGAAGATGAAAGGTATGTAGAAACATCACTTATCTCTAAGGTTAATAAGAATGATACATGGATTATAGATAGTGGCTGTACACATCACATGACTGGTGATGAAGACAAATTTGATTATCTTGAAGAATACAATGGAGGATATGTAAGAATGGGAAATGATGCACCCTATATGGTAAGAGGTAAAGGATCCCTGATGATAAATGATAGATTAAAATGTGAAAATGCTTATTGGGTAAGAGGATTAAACTATAACTTGCTAAGTGTGGCACAACTGAACAATTCAGGCCACCAAGTTGCTTTTGAGAGCAAAAAGGTGAAAATATTTGATGATGGAGGAAGACTTGTTGGAATTGGTACACAATCCAGAGGTAATCTATTTTATCTTGATAATGATCAGTCTTCTTGTTTATTGATGAAAGATGAAGATGCATGGCTGTGGCATAAGAGATTATGTCATGTGAATTTTGATAACATGATTAAGATTAGTAAAAAGAAAAGAGTTAGAGGTCTGCCTAACTTGTCAAAGCCTGATCATGTTATGTTTCATGAATGTCAGAAAGGTAAGATGACTAAGTCTAGTTTTAAAAGAAAAGATTATTCAACAAAGAAGATACTTGAGTTAGTGCATACTGACCTATGTGGTCCTATGAGAACTCAGAGTTATTATGGAGACATATATTTTATTATTTTTATTGATGATTGTCATGTTCTTAAAAGAAAAATATGAGGCATTCAAGATGTTCAAGTGGTATAAAGAAAAAGTAGGAAAAGAGACTGGTAAAGATTTGAAATGCTTAAGATCTAATAAATGAGGTGAATTTATCTCTGATGAATTTACTAATTTTTGTAATGAGCATGGTATTAAAAGATAGGTCTCTACACCGAGGGCACCCCATCAGAATGACATTGCTGAAAGGAGGAATAGGTCAATTGTTGATTGCACAAGGACATTAATGATAGAAAATAATGTTTCTCAAATATACCGAAGAGAAGCTGTTAGCACTATTGTCTATGTGCTAAACTGAGTACAACTAAAGAAGGACACTAATAAGACACCCTATGAGTTATGGTTTGGACACAAACCCACTGTAAGTTATTTCAGAATTTTTGGAAGCAAATGTTTTATTCTGAAAGATGAAAGAAATGGAAATTTTGACTCAAAAGGTGAAGAAGGGATATTTCTAGGATATTCTGGTAAAAGTAAAGCATACAAGTGTCTGAACAGAGTTACAAATAAAATGATTGAAAGTACTAATGTTCGAGTTGATGAGTTTGATGATAAGAATGTAGAGGAAAGTAGAAAGGAACCTGAGGACTATAGTAGATTCACTTACATTAAACAACCTAAGTACCTACCGATGACGTAGATAGTGACAACCAGTCAGCAGGAAAACAATACTGAGGAACAAGAAAAAGAAACCGATGAGCAGGAAGGACCTACCGAGCAAGAAAATGAACCTGTATAGGATGAAAAAGAAAGAAGAAATTAGATACTAGCAAGTTTTGTCAGAAGACACCATCCTGAGACATAAATCATTGGAGACAGACAAGATGGCATGCAAACAAGGAGTAAAGCAAGACAAGGTACATGTCTAGTTTGTGAATATGAACCGAAGAATGTAAAATTTTCATTAGAAAATGATGACTAGGTTAATGCAATGGAAGAGGAAATAGAACAGATAGAGAAGAACAAAACCCAGACCTTAGTACCCAGACCTAAAGATAAGAATGTTATCAGTACTAAGTGGATATTCGGGAACAAGCAAAATGAGAATGGAGAAGTAACAAGAAATAAAGCTAGATTGGTATGCAAAGCATATGCACAGGAGGAAGGAATTGATTATGGTGAAACATTTGCACCTATTGCTAGATTAGGAGTTAGAATGTTACTTGCATATGCTGCACACAAAAAGTTCAAAGTTTACCAAATGGATGTCAAGTCAACATTTTTGAATGTAATACTTGAAGAAGAAGTCTACATAGAACAACTTGAAGGGTTCATTGATCCAAAAAAGAAAGACATGGTATGTAGATTACATAAAGCTTTATATGGTTTGAAGCAAGCACCGAGAGCCTAGTATGAGAGGTTGCATACTTATTTGTTAGGTATTGGATTTGTTAGAACAAGTGATAACAACAATTTGTATATGAAAGGAGATACTGATGATACTATTCTTATTGCTGAAATATTTGTGGATGACATTATATTTGGAGGACAAGATCAAATTTGTAAGTCATTTTATGATGAAATGAGAAGTAAATTTGAAATGTCTATGTTCGGAGAGATTAAGTTCTTTCTAGGATTACAAGTGATTCCGAAAAATGATGGTATATTCATCACATAATCTAAATACATCAAGGAAGTATTGAAGACATTTGGCATGGAAGATGCTAAACCTGTGGGAACATCGATGGCTACTGGATGTAAATTGACTAAGGAAGATGAAACTATAGAAGTGAACCAGACATTGTACCGATCTATGATTGGTAAGTTAATGTAGTAGTGCATAGTAGACCAGACATAGCACATGCTGTGGGAATTGTTGCAAGATTTTATGCAAACCCTAGAGAGTCACACATGGTTTCTACGAAGAGAGTCTTAAGATACCTAAAGAAAACATAAGATTATGGATTATGGTATCCCAAGGAAGTCAAATTTGAACTCAGAGTCTATACCAATGCTAATTGGGCTAGAAATGTGGATGACAAAAAAAGTACCACCAAAGGAGCATTTTTATTTGGTGAAAGACTTGTTACATGGACAAGTAAGAAGCAAGCTTGCATTTCTTAGTCTACAACCAAAGCAGAGTATGTTGCTACTGCTACAAACTGTTCAAATATTTCATATATTAAGCAAGTATTGGAAGGTATGAATGAGATAATCACTGAGCCGATGATTATATACTGTGATAACACAAGTGTAATAAACATTTCAAAGAATCTAGTGATGCACTCTAAAACAAAGAATATATCTATTAAGTATCACTACTTGAGAGAACAAGTATAGGAGAAGCAAGATAAGCTAGAGTTTGTTACATCAAAAGAATAACTTGCAGACATATTTACAAAGCCTCTACCGAAGGATACATTTGAATACTTGAGGACTAGACTTGGGGTCTGACCCCTATCTACCAGTCACTAATGTGATCTGGATGTTGCATCAGCCTAATCTTATAAGAAGATCATTCATGTTGATGCAGCATAGTTCACATTTTGGATCAGGTCTAAAGTTGTGAAAAGTTTGGAGAACTGGAACAGATTGGCATATTAGTATACAGAGATACAAAGTATGCAATGGACAACAGAGAGTTACATGGCTGATATAGAGCTATATGTTTATTTGTTTCTTTGGCATTGTTGTCAAAGGGAGAGATAAACAAATATGAAACAATATGCACCGATGAGAACACAGAAACATCTATCTAAGGGAGAGATAAACTAAAAGAAAGGGAGAGCACTAAAGATCAGTTACTGAGAACATAAGAAGGAATCCGAGAGCTAAAAAGATTATATCTGCAGAATGTCAAAGCTGCATTGGTAATGTTGTTAAGTAACGTAGTGATTAAACATATTAAGCTAGGGAGATCTTGTACAACATTTGTTCACAGAGTTGTAGAATACATGTTTGGTATGTGTATGGTATATTTCATATTACTTGAGTTTCCATCAATGCCAAAGGGAGAGATTGATGAACTACAACTAATTTAGAACCTAATTGAAGATTTGTGATTAGAGATCACCGAGTTGTTGATTAGATATGTAATATGATTAAATTAGTAATATGTCATCATTGATGTCAACTAGTTTGACAACACTTATTTTGTAAGTTACTATACCTAAACATCTATAGAAAAGGAGTAAAAGAGATGAAGAACATAAATATCTACATGAGGAAGATGTATATGATAGATGAGGATAAGGAATACATTGAGTAACTTGCTGATGAGTCTATGACCTTGTGTTATTGAATTGATTATGTTTTATTCATCTATGATGAGGAAAAGAGCTGAAAGACACAACGCAGTGTGGTCAGTTGATGAAGCATCACAGTATACACCGAGCAGCGTAGTGTATACCGAGCATAGTATAAACTGAGCTTGTGTTCACCGATGCATTTCTTTATTAACTGAGCAGGAGAAAAGGAACTAAAAGATTAGTTTAGCCATTAAGGATTGATGAGATGTAAAGTACATCGAAATCAGTGATGGAGATAATGTTTGTTGTGAAGATCAACGGCTATCATAATTCAAGGGAGATCTAAAGGATGAAATCAAAACATGCTACTGGCACAACTACCAAGGAAGGTTTAAGTGGCAAAATGGATGAAGGAGAATAAGCGGCAAAATCGAATGGAGGAAAAGAAAATGGTTTACTTGTCTATTTAAGAGACCATAGTTTCATTTTGAAAAAATGCCAGAAGGACTGTAGAATTATTGCATGAACAAGCTTCATGTACGCCCGGTCAAACTGGTTAAGGAGAACTGAACTGTAGAGTTTATCGAGCATCAAAAAGCTATTACCGAGTGATAGTAAGTCATTGATTATTGTTGATATAGAATTGTAATACTGATCAGAGGATTTGATTGAGCGAAATATAGATCTGAACATCTGCAATTGAAGTTCTATTGTAATCAGATCAAACTACTGTTACATTTTAACCATTGTAAATAGAGAAATCTCTTAACAGAGTGGACTTGAAAGTCTTATATGTTTCATTCATAGAATGAGCATTGTTATCCTGTCAACCCCATAGTGAATGTTGGTTGGATGATAACGGTTGGTCTAAAATCATCTAACAAGGTCACACCTAACAGTGTGTTTGTAACCTTTAACAGGGTTGGGTCTTCACTGACCTCACTTCAAAAGAGTGAACATTTTTGGGTTGCCAGTCCCAGGTGGTTTTTTCCTTCACATGGTTTCCATGTTAAATCTTTTATGTTATGTGTTCATTTTGATGATTTTTTGTGATCATACTTTACATATTACATGTTAGATTTGGTTGGTAATCATTATATGCTATTGACTGGTAATCAGTAAAAGTACAGACAGTATAGTATTTTATGTTACCAAGCTATAGAAGTTTAAGTAAATTGTTTTGTTTTTACATTTTGATTTGGGACTGTGGATAACTGATTCACCCCCCTCTTAGTTATTCTAACAATGGATACAGAGGAAGAGAGCCTCCTAGAGGAAGATTTCAGTCACAAGATAGGGCAAATTCAGTCTTCACTGGTAAGTGCTACAATTGCAACCAAGTGGGACACACCATGGGTAGGTGTCCTGCTAAAGGTTCTTCATCTTCAATGGGGGAAAGAAGGATTCAATTGGTGCAAGAGGATGACACACAAAGTGTCACTTCTCCCATTTCCAAGGCAGGGTGAATAGTGGATGGAGAGAACCTGATGTTGAGAAGGACTTTGCTGAAAGTTCCTAGTTCCATAGAGCCACCACAAAGGAAGAGCTTGTTCAAGACAACTTGTAAGTCTCATGGGAAGATTTGCAAAGTTATAGTGGACTCTGGATCCACTAAGAATATTGTGTCTACATAGATGGTTGACAAACTGAAATTAAGGAGGATACCTCATACCACACCCTATAAAGTTTCAAGGTTGAATAAGGGACAACAGATAGTGGTTGATGAACAAACTTTGGTAGAGTTTGAGATTGGTGAGTATAAGGACAAGGTCCTATGTGACATATTTCCCATGGATGGATGTCACCTACTACTAGGATGCCCATGGAAATTTGATGTGATGGCCATACATGATGGTGAGAAGAATAGTTATCTAATCACCAAGTTAGGCAAGAAGTTCCAAATGGATCCATTGCAAGAATCTATTGATGAGAAGCAAGTAGGAGCTAGTGCTACACTTTTGAGTGGGAAAGAGTTCCTAAAGGTCATGAAGAAGGTGAAAGAGATCTATTGTGCAGTGGTAGTGAAGCCAAAAGAGGAGGCTAAAGAGAAGGTTAGTATACCCTTGGAGGTACAAGCATTGTTGGATAAGTATCATGATATAGTGGACAATGGGTTACCAAGTGAATTTCCACCTATGAGAGAGATAAGTCATCAAATAGACCTCATACCTAGAGAAAACTTACCAAAAGAAGGAGCATATAAGATGACACCTAGCCAAAATGCAGAAATAGCCAAGCAAATTCAAGATTTGTTAGATAAGGGGTTGATAAGGAAGAGTTTAAGCCCTTGTGTTGTACCTACTGTCCTTGCACCAAAGAAGGGAGGTACAAGGAGGATGTGCATTGATTCAAGGGCCATCAACAAGATCACCATAAGGTACAGATTTCCAATGCCAAGGATTGAAGACTTGATGGATAATTTGGGAGGTTCATGCTACTTTTCTAAGGTGGATTTGAAGTCAGCCTACCATCAAATAAGAGTTAGGCCTGGTGATGAATGGAAGATAGTCTCCAAGACAAATGAAGGGTTGTATGAATGGCTTGTGATGCCATTTGGTCTCACCAATTCTCCTAGTACATTCATGAGGCTCGTGAATGAAGTGTTGGCAGATTTCATAGGTAAGTTTGTTATAGTTTACCTTGATGACATTTTGATTTTTAGCAGGTCAAAGGAGGAGCACATGGAGCATTTGGAGCAGGTCTTAAGGAGGTTGCATAAGGAGAAATTGATGATCAATCAAGATAAGTGTGAGTTCTTGAAAACTAAATTAGTTTACCTTGGTTTTGTGGTTGCTAATGGTTGCATGAAGATGGATCCTGATAAAGTTAAGGCAATCTTGGATTGGCCTACACCTAAGTCCATAGGTGATGTTAGAAGTTTTCATGGTTTAGCATCATATTATAGAAATTTTGTGAGGAATTTCAGTCATGTGTGTGCACCTATCCTCAACACCATTAAAGGTGGAATAAAATGCCAATTCAAATGGAATGAGGTAGCTAATAAGGGGTTAAAATGTTGAAGAAGAGGATTGTAGAGTTACCTACCTTGAGGTTTCTTAATTTCAATTAGTTGTTTGTAGTTGAGTGTGATGCTAGCAAGCTAGCCATTGGAGCAGTGCTAAGCTAAGAAGGACATCCTATGGCATTCTTCTCTGAGAAGTTGAATGAAGCCAAGAAAAAGTACTCCATCTATGATTTGGAGTTGTATGCTATGGTGAAAGCACTCAAAAAGTGGAGACATTATCTCCTACCGAAAGAGTTTGTGGTCTATATAGACAATCATGCCCTTAGCTTCTTGAATGGGCAGGACAAGTTGAATCAAAGACACCTTAAATGGGTTGAGTCTTTGCAAGATTTCACCTTTGTGATCAAGCACAAGAAGGGGCCGAGTAATAAGGTTGATGATGCTCTTAGTAGAAGAGTGTTAACTATTCAGGAAATTCAATTACAAAGTATAAGAATGGAAGATTTACAGGGTCTCTATAAGGAGGAAAAAGATTTCAAGGATGCCTATGAGGCATGTGAAAAGTTTATGCAGGGATTCAAAGTATATTTTAGTGAGTTTGTGTTGTAGGAAGGACTATTGTTTAAAGGTCACCTTATGTGTATTCCTCAATGCTCAATGAGGGAAAACATTTTGAAGGAGAAACACCAAGGAAGCTTGGGAGGCCACTTTGGAGTGGACAAAACATTAGAGTAGGTTAATAGGCACTACTATTGGCCTAAGATGAAATTAGATGTAAGGATATTTGTGGAGAAATCTTAGGTCTGTCAGAGGGATAAAGGCCAGAGCAACAATAGTGGATTGTACCAACCCTTATCCATACCTCAAAGGCCTTGTTTGTGCTTGAGTAAGGAATTTGTCTTGGGGTTGCCAAAGACATCTAGAGGACATGACAGTGTCTTTGTGGTGGTTGACCATTTTAGCAAGATGGCACACTTCATACCATGCAAACAAACCAATGATGCATCACAAATTGGAGGACTATTTTTCAGAGACATTGTTAGGATCCATGGCTTACCACTAAACATAGTAAGTGACTGGGATAGCAAGTTTGTGGGCCACTTTTGGAGGACCCTATGGAAGATACTAGGCACCAATTTGGCCTTCTCCTTAGCCTACCATCCACAATATTATGGTCAAACAGAGGTAGTGAATAGGTCACTTGGAAATTTGTTGAGGTGTCTAACAAAGCAACATGGACAGTCATGGGATCATATCATTGGGCAAGCATAATTTACTTACACTGACTCCATCAATAGAAGTATAGGTAAGAACCCCTTTGAGATAGTCTATGGGACTCATCCTAGGGGAATCTTGGAGTTGAGGGATCTACATTTTCATGATAGAAGAAGTGCTCAAGGAGAGACATTTGCAGAGAAAATGAAGGAGTTGCATGAGTAGGTCAAGAGGACCTTACAAAAGTAAGGAGAGAAGTACAAAGCTAAAGCATATTAGACTAGGAGGGAGTTGCAATTCAAAGTTGGGGATCTAGTCCTTGCCTATCTCAGGAAGGAGAGATTACCTAAAGGACAACCTACAAAGTTTCTTATGAAGAAGATAGGACCTTTGAAGATTTTTCACAAGTATGGTAAAAATGCTTATGAAGTGGAATTGCCACCTGATTTGGGCATTTCACCCATCTTCAATGTGTATGATCTATATCCTTATAAGGGATCAGCTATAGCCACTGGTCCATCTGCACTTTTAGATTTGGGATCTATGTTGAATGGGTTAAGGATTTTCCAAGCCCAATCCCATTGAAGTTGAAGAGTATCTTGGATACTAAGGTCATCAAGAAGACTAGGAAAGGCACTTACAAGGAGTACCTTGTTAAATGGAAGGGGTTACCTGATGCTGAAGCAATTTGGATGAAAGAGCTGGACATATTACAACATGGAGTCACCATTTATGACCTCCTAACTCAAGGGAATTGAGTTCATTGTCCTAGGGGAGTATGGTGCAGGGCACCTCCCACCTTGTTGAGTTCATGAGTGTTTAGGGGTCTTAGGATTTTTCTAGGAGTTTGGAATAAAGATCCATTGGCTTGGATCCCTTCATTTGATTGTAAGAGCCAAATGAGCTCAAGGGAGATTAGTGGTCCATTTGGTCTAAATGGCCTTAAAAGTCTCTAGATGTTGGATTTTGTTAGAAATGACCTAAATAAGGTCTTAGGCCCTTAAATGAATTTTTTTAGGACTTGGGAATCATTCCCAGTCTTTGGATAGGTCTAATAAGCCAAATGAGACCTTGGGCAAAAAGTTGCTAAGCAACTTTACAAAGTTGCTCGAGCAACTTTTGCAAATTTTTGTAAAGTTGCTCAAATGGTGGTTATGTTGTTTATAACCACTCATGCTCGGTATATGAGCATGAGGATGAAATATTTTGAAGGTTAATGAAGCTTTGATTTGAATTTCATGATTAAGCACTTCCTGTACGGACACCATGTGTTGATTGTACTCTGCTTGCATGTTTTCTCTGTGTATTGTACGACCTGTACGGATTGGTTGGAGTGATCCAAATCCATGGAGGTTTAGTTTTGTGTTCCATCTTTACTCTGCATTGATTCATTTGTGAATAGGTTAGAGGAGTGTGATTTGGCAAGTCTTTCAAGCCACTAGTATGTGAAACTCATTTGCAAAGCCACCATGCTTGGAAGAGCTCTAACCTGAACATCCACCAATGGAAATGGATGAAACCATGGGGGATGTTAGGTTAGAGTTTTTATTTGTAGGTTTTTTTTCCATTTGTGTTTTGGCAAAAAGGCTTCAAGGCCAAATTGGAAGCCCTACGGTTGACTGCTGAAGACAGGTGAGCCAGGACAGGGTATAGAAGGAATTGGCACGTGCGCCCATGACTTTGGCGAAAGAAATTAGATGCATTTGTGGAAAGATCTAAGAGTATCCTAAAGGATCAAGAGGTTGGGAAGGTGTTTGGAAGTTTGGTGACCAATTTCATGGTCTTTTATGTAGACTGGTCTAGAGGCCTAATTAATAGGCTTAAAACTAGGGCCTACTAGTTAGTAGGGTTGTGGGTGCAACCAAAATCTTAAAATTAGGATTTGGAAGGGGTTGATAGATACCTTGAGGATTTTCAAGGTCTTTTATGAGGGTGTTTTGGGATTTTGGAAGCTAGAAGCCAAAATAAGAGAAAATAGGCCTAATAGGATTTGAGCCAATTAGGCCTCCTATTAAGTTGATACCTAATGACTTGGTAATGTATCCAGAAGTGTATGGATTGGCTATAAATGTTATTGAAGGGAAAAGAGGCTAGTTGGAAGTTAGAATGAAGTTGGGGAAGATCCAAATCAAGGTTTTGGGGTCCTAAAGGAGAATTCCTAGTGTAGGAGCTTAGTGGTTTGAAGGCCTAATTGGTCTTGGAGGAAGTGTATCTTCTAGATGCCAACTATACCTTGGAAGAGAAGTTGGTGAAGAGGGTCTTGGAGATCCTAAGTGGTGAAGATCACACTAAACTAATCATTGGATGATTAGACAAGGTTAGGAACCTTGGGGAAAAGGCTAGGACCCAAACCCTCTGCATTAGCATTAAATGAAAAAGTACATCTCTTTTTGTTAAAACTCCTTGTTCTTCCTACTTTAGATTCTCTTTCTTGGATTTAGTCTTGATTTCCATTACAAAGTTGATCATTGCCTCAGGGCTCATAGTGCTCAAGTATATTTGTCCCTTAATCATTATATCATCTTCATCAATAGATACCATTTCCTTATCTTTCTTCTTCTCAGTGGCCTTTACTTCTTGTTCTTGTTCTTTCTCTTCCTGAATAGTTTCACCTATGTTCTCCATCATCAAGACTTGTTATTGCTGCTAATTATTTGTAGGTGTATTTTTCATTGCATCACCGATCATATTCTGATCGGTACCCATTGTTAAGAGATATTTTTATTGTTGTTCCTTTTGTACATCTTGTTTCTCATGAGATTCATGTTGATCTTGTGTATCCATGTGCTCATCTTGTATCTCCATGGAAAGGATATTGCTTGTGTTATCCATCTCATCACTGATTTCATTAAGTGTGGCCTTCACACCATCAATAGTAAATCTCTCATCAGTTTGACTCACCAATGGATCATCCTCTTTTTCTTTTACCAATTCCTCTTCTTTTTTATCCTTCCTTAATCCTAAATACTTCCTTAGAATTTCTTTTGTTTCATCCTGCATCGATTGGGTCTCACAAACTAACAAATTTATAACCCTTGATTTAGCTTTGAATAAAGGTCTAACCTTTGTAAACATATGCTTTATTTCTTCCTTAGATGAGTCAATTAATTGGTTTAGTAGAAAATATTTCACTAACTCCTTATCTTGCATAAGTGTTTCCTTCCATCTTGCATGAATTTTATTATATAATTCATCAGGAATTTGACCTTGAAGTTGGATTACCACTTGACTTAGTTTGTGCATTCTTGCAATCACAACATATTCAACTTTTATCTAATCTTCCTCATCAAGTAAGTGATAATACATTTTCTGACAAGTATTCCATATTTCTTAGCATTTTGAATGATTGCAGTGATAGAAGCTGCCTTACATGATATGGATTTAATAGTTTTAGCAATGGGAGAACCTACCACCTTGGATTTCATTCCTTTTGCTTTGAGTTCCTTCTGCTCTTTCTCTGACAATGTCCCTTCACTCTCTTCATCTGTAACTTTCTCAAACCTTTTTTCTTTTTATTTATCACTTTTACCTATCACCTTTTCTATGTTTTGTGTCTCCATGATTGATATAGTCTTGGGCTTAGCAATATTTTCAGATTTCTTAACAGGTGGAGAGGATTTTTCCATTTTCACAGTAGTTTCACTCCTTATTTTCTAGCCGGTTGGGGTACTACCAATTTCACCAACAACTTAAACATCCTCATCATTTTTTGTTACACTTTATATGCTAGCTTTCTCTCCAACATGTTTATCTCTTGCTTTTTCAATCTGCGCTTTTGTGAAACCTTTTTGAATCATGAATTCCTCAACTTTCTTTCTCACCTTATTTTAAATAATAGGTGGCATCAAATCATTGTGCACTTAGAGTGATTTCTCTTGATATGTCTCAAACCTTGGAGTCTTGGGATCTATCGCTTGACCTAAAAAATTCTATGCATACATAACCAAAATGACTCCATCCACCTCATAATCCATAGGCATCATCCATGAGGTCCTTGGATCAACTGCTTCCATCAAACAAGTATCTATATCTACCATGAAGGAAATAATGTCCTTATATTTTTTAACAATTTTGGATGGTATCATTTCTTTTTCATGCATCTTCTTCTAAAATTATTTAAAGTAACCCCATATCTTGTGAGTGAAATCATTTCCTAAGATTCTTATATTGTTATCAATTTGAGTGAAAGATGGAGTACCTATCAACCATGTAATGTCACTGATATCAGGGAACTTGTTTTGGAAATAGACAAATAAACACACGATCACCTTACCATACTTGAAATTTTTCCTCTTGTCCTTTTTTGATCATTTCTAGATTCATCATTAGTTTCTCTCTCAATGCTTCAACCAGATCATAGTCATCATTTTCCTTGATCATCTTATAGGTTGTATGAATAGCACCATCGGGTATACTATTCAACCGAATAGAGTGATACACCTTGTAGGCTATAACCATAGATGCATATTTTACCTCTTCTTTTTTAATATCATTCATAGTCATTGCGCGACCATCCCACTTACATTTTGTCAAACTGGTCACTTCTTCTTTAGGAATATTAAAAGAATAGGTACATCACTGGTTGAGCATAGACCAGTTCCAACATGGATTGCTTCTTTTATGATTTTATGTGGTCAGTATAGCCACATGAATTGGTCATGAATTCTTCTCAGAACATATATGACCTAATCATCTTTAAATTCATTAGGATTATTGACCACGTGATGAAAACCTTTATCATCTATGTATTTATGCTCATCTTTCAACACTAAGTTATCATCACATAACTTCTTATATTGTTGCTGATACTAGATATTCCATTTTGCAATGAATAAAATCTCTAACATCCTCTATATGTAGAACACCATAGAGCATGCTAGTTAGGGCACCTTCTGGGTCATTTTCCATCAATTTGAATGGATGTCTCTTAAAATCTGGTCTAGGTATTTCAATTATATCTATCAACTTAGGAGTATCCATCTTATATTTCCAACCACATGTGCGTATATCAAATAAATACCTTAAACAATTCACAACTAGGGTTCTTGTGGAAGAACATGAAAAATAACTGATTGATTTTCTCTTTCAGATCAACACAAACAATCTCTCCTTATTGCTTGGATCTTTGCAAATGGCTCGAACAATGATTCTTTCTCTCCAAAAAAACTTTCAAAATGTGTAAGGTGAAAATGAAATTCAAAGTATCCTTTTTATATATCTTAGCATGCGTGTGTTAAATGCACTTACCGATAGAACTAACCTTTCACTGATTGACCCTAAATCTCATTACAGATGATCAAAACAACATATAATTTATCAAAACTTTATAATACACTCCAAAAGACTTTATTGCATCTTATAATACTGATAGATATTACCACACACCTATAGGGGGTCTGAAGATGGATTCAACAATACTTGCTCCCCCTAAGACACATGCAGACTTAGTTTGATGTATAATTCTCCACACCAGATGGAGATGTGGATCCCTTCGATGTCTTATTGTCTTCTTTATTCTTCCAAGTCTTTTTCATCTCTCTCCTCCTCTCTTCTATATTCACAATTTTCTTTCCTTTTCAGTTGCTTGATTGGTTTACTGATTGGTTCCTTAACCTGTAGTTCCTTACTAGATGTCCAATCTTGTTATAATGAAAACATTCCATACCAGTTGATCTCTATGGTCTAGCATTACCTCTTGCAGTCCTCAATATGTAATTCATAACCATGTATCCATAGTTACCCCAGATTGAGCATTTGAAAATTAATTGCCTCTCTCTTTGTAATGTTTTTCTCGATTCACAAGGTAACTTTTGATTGCTCACTATTGACTTACAATCATCATCTTTGTGACCATATTTTTTGTAGTTGTAACAGTGATCATCAAAGCTACTAGATCTAATATTGCAACTAGATCTACAATAATGAGAAGTATGTCCATACTTATTGTAGTTGTAGCAATATCCATCAAAAGTGCTAGCTCTATTTGCAGACCTACTTCTACAAATATTTACAGTATGACCCACCTTATGACAATTGAAACATACATGATTCTAAGATTTCTTACAATATTTTATTTGTGTTACCTTTGGTGGAAACTTTCCTTCTTGTTTAATCTCCTTGGTTCCAGAAGATTCACCAACTTCAAAGTTAGTATGATTGGTATATCCTAGGCATGTGGTCTCTTTGCTTCTTCTTTGATTTTTGAGTTGCTCATGAAGTTTTTTAGTACATTCATTGAATTTCTCCAATGGCTCATTAGCAGTCTTCAATCCTCATTTTAATTGCTCATTTTCATTTCTCACATTCTCATTCTCCCTTAGGGATTTTCCATTTTCTTCATTTATATCATGCATATGTTCATGAAATGTGCCAACTTCTTTTCTTAACTTGAAAAGTTCATCCTCTACAGAATTTAGTGCTTCATTCTTGGCCTTTAGGGCATCTTCTACACTTTTCCTTGTATTCTTTACAGGTCTCCTTGCTTCCAACTCTTCACACATTCTGATTGATTGGGCTTCAATCTCTCTCTCTTAAGGTTTTTCTTGTCTTTGTGCAATTTTTCATTCTCCATAGCCATGACTACTAGGGTTGCTTCAGATTCCTTAGATCCACTTTGTTCAAACAATTTCTCAAATTATTCTCGAATCTCATTCAATTTTTTAACAAGCTCTTTTCGTTTGGCTATTGATTTCTTCAACTCTTTGATAACCCTTTTAGCTTCATCAAGTTTCCTTTTGTATCTTAAACCCTCCATATTTTCCTTAAGGATCTTTCCTGAGATATGGAGATGTTAGGCCTATTAAAGAGAACTTGGCTCTGATACCAATTGTTAGTATTATAAGGCACTAAGAGGGGAGGTTGAATCGGTGCATCCAAAATTTTGAAATTTTTAACAATAATCTTCCACAAGATCCAACATGAAAATGATAATATAATATAGAAACATAGAAAATTAAATGTTCACACACAATGAACACAAGGCACAATATTTTTCCATGCAAACCCTTGTTAGAGGGAGAAAAACACATGTTGTAATGATGCCCACAAATTTCACTAGTGCACCACTGAAATCTTCCCCGTTAGGAGCAATTACAAAAACCCTTATGAGGTTATACCAAGTTAAGAGTATTTATAGTCTTACATTAGAAGCTACAAAATTCCTATTAAAGACAACTTGGTCAAGGGATTTCAAAACTCTTTTTGAGAGTCACCTTTTTAGATAATTTATGCTTCAAATCCTAGTAGAGATCATGTTGACTATGTTAGGAGTGACCTTGTTAAAAGATTTTACCTGAAAACCTGTTAGGGATTTCCTTGAGATAGACCTAAGAATAAAATGATTTGATTATGACACTTTCTATCTGACAGATCTGCTTCAATTCTATTTACAGAACTAACTAAACATCTAAATCTCCTTTCTTCTTCTTTACACAATTATAACCACCTATCACATCATCACATCATACCCTAAAACTCAATTTCAACCTTCTTATATAAAACACTTTTCTAAGTTGGCCTTTTGCCAAAAAAACATTTTACCCATCAACATAAAATTCAAATCTGATTGTGCTAAAATGCATTGGTCAAATCAATAAAGTCCACACAACATTAACCAAGTCATAAATAAAACATTTACTGACTCTAAATTGACCGGTTGGCTGATCTAACCGAACTCACTTTGTCTGTCTCCTATTCTTACTGCCTATGTTGCTTCAATCCTTAATAACTCACTGCATTCTTTAATGTAATTGATATAATCATAGATGTAATTAAATATGCCTTTGTAGATGATGTTTGTCCAATTGCACACCTTAACTTAATCTCCAACTCTGAATTTCCTTGTTTGTACCTTGCATATTGTATTCATCCTGATTGACTGAACACTTAGTTGATTTTCCAATTTGATCCTTCAACACCATCAGTTAAACTGATCTCATACCTTTGATAGATCATGTTTCCAACAATGACAATACTACAATACAAGTTTATGATCAAAACACATATTACGTTCAACAAATGTCAACAAAGTGAACAAATCAAAACTCAACACAATATTGGTTGTCATCTCTTATTATCAAATAACATAAAGATCAAGGACTCAAGGAACACATGACATCGCTCATAGATGTACACAAGACAACTCATGAACCAATAGTAACATGAATAGGTTATGAATTTTCCACATTATGAAACCTAGAGAGAAAAAAAAAGGTATAAAATTATAAGATAATACACGTTTGAAGACAAAACCCACCTAGGGTATCATCCTACCCACACTAACACTTAACAACACCAAGACCACATGAGAGAAGGCATGCATGAATTTGACATCTTATTAAACTCAATTTATATAGCATCATTATATTTATTAAATTAAAATACTCTTAAGTCATAAATGACTTAGCTAATAACATAAAGTACACATATTGAACATATATGGTATTTTAGTGAATCTTTGTGATCTTAATTAATTAAAATTTAAAATTAAATTATAAATTGATTAGATCATTTATATTAATTATTTAATAATTAAATTTTAATTATAAATTGATTAGATCATTTATATTAATTATTTAATAATTGTCAAATTGATTAATTTTAAATTAATAAGATTTAATAACAATTTTAAACTTTATAATAATGAGTTTTTTTTTGTGTATATCCTCTATGTAGATCAGTCAATAATTTGAATGGTATAAAGTCATATGGAATGATATAGATTTAAAATTTATATCAATGGAAAGATCATTTAATTTCATATTTTTTTGTTATTAACAGTGCTAAAGATAAGGTCATTTAAATGATGTAAAAATAAAATCTTTGTAACAAGCTTGTTAAGGAAAGAAGGTTACCAGTTTGCTAAAAAGACCATAACTTTGTTTTGAACCATTGAACATTTATAAAAATTAGGAAAAACATCCACAATATACTTATTTACAATCTCACTGAAGACACATTCCTAGTTTTTTTTTCAAAATTTATGGATGATTGTTTAATTGTCTCAGATTGAAAAATCAAGATCAAATAGGCCTAGTCTCAGTATAACAGTCAATGTTTGACTTTGTCTGAACAAAGGAACCCTATCTAATTTTGACATATGTAAAATAAAATCTAAATGGGTATCTGAACGTTCTTAATATTTTGAAGGTGTCATCTAAAATGAAAGTTATGTCCTACCATAATTCATCACAACCTTATTCCAAAAAAATAAATTAAAACTCATATCCTGACATATAGTTATCTATAATACACATAGATCATAATCAAGGATGCCACCATATAGTTAAAACTTATGCAGCTAAATTTGAACAATTTGGTAAAACCTTAATGGATATACAACATAAATGTTTCCTTTAAAATATTTCTCTCCTAGGGTATCCATACAAACTCTCACATAATCCAAGACATGTCATAAACAAAACTTACAAGAACAACCTAATCATCTATACATTTTTTTAGAAATTAAAAGAACCTTATCCCAAATCAAAACCAAAACACAATTAAGCATGCATGGAGAATACAATCTTTCTAACAGAAACTGCAAAAAGACTTAGAAACTCCTACTTTGAAAACACCAGGTAGACTTGCTAAGAAGAAGAAGAAGAAGAAGAACCAAATGCAAACTTCAATCCCAAACTTGAAAATTACTCTTTAAATTCAAAATCCCAATGCAAAACATGTCTCCTAAAACTTGTGTTCTGAAAAATCTTTGTCCCCCTTCAAATGACAAAAATCCTCTAATATAGAAAAACTACACAAGTAGGGTTTCTATGACAACTTTTCTAAAAAAATTAACCCTAAAGAAAGATAAAAGAATTGTTTTCTTTATTTTTCTATTTTTTAACAGATAAAATCAATTTAGTTATTTATTTATTTTTAAAAGAAAGAAATACACAATTTCCTTTCTCTTTCTTCATTTCATATTAAATAAATAAATATTATTTATTTATTTATTTTCTTTTCACAAAATAAATATTATATATTTAATAATAAAATAGATAAATATCCTTTCTTTCTTTTCTTCTCTTTTTATTTTTTTATTTTTAATTAACTAATTAGTTCTCCACAAAACTCAATTTTTAATTAGGATTAAAACTCAATTTATTATTATTATTTTAAAATGTAATTACATTCAATATTATTATTTTTCATTAGGAATAGTATTTGTAGCATATTAATAATTTATTTATATTAAATATACCTTTTAATTTCCATTTAGACTTAATATTTAATTAAATCCTCAAACTTTATCTTTAGACTTTTAATTAAATCCCTTTTAATAAATACAAGTATTTAATTAATCCCTATTAATTAATTATCTATATATATTTAATATGCCAATATCTTGTTATCTCTATTGAGCATTTAAGGTTGTCATTAGTACCAAAGTTTTGTAAAGATATCAGTTGGTCACTTACATTGAGCTAATCAGTAACATGAAGTAGAACAGACTAGTCGGTAAAGCTTATATACCGAGCACCAGTAGACATCGACACCAACAGACAGTAAACATCGAGCATCGCAGTATACATCGAGTAGTTTATACAGTGTTTACCGAGGATCACAGGAAACAACATAGTAATCAGAAATGGCACATTCTTCTATGCAAATGGTTACAATGATTTATAAAATGTTTTACCAAGATCGAGGAACATTTAATGAGATGATATTCATTAAATGCAATGTATATCTTTTGTAATAGTTGATCTAGGTTATTATTGTACACCGTAGATCTTAGGGTTATGACTGTGGTGTGTAACCTAATTTTGTTAAAGCGACAAAAAAAGAACACTATATATTTGTGTGTTCGCATCATTTTTGGAGTGAGCTGATATATGAATCACGGAGCACTTGAAGCAATTTCCTAACTTCAAGTCTATCAGTTAATAGAGTGGAGCTGAGTACAGAGGAATTCAGATTGAGTAGAATTAGTAGAGGCTACCAAGCAGTTCAGAGCAGAGATTCATCACAAGGTGATATTTTATCAGAGCTTATAGATTTGTATCAGACAATTGAGTTGTCAAATAGTAGATAATTGCCTATTGCTTTCTGACAATTGTAATAGAGTTTTGGATAAAATCTCTTAACAAAGTAGACTCAACAGTCTTATGTAAATCTCTTAACCAAGTGCACACTTCATTAGTGTTGTTAAAATCCTATAACTAGGTAGATCTAACTGATCTAACATGTCACTCCTAATAGGGTGAGATCACCAGAAGTGATCAAAACTTGTAGCCCTAACAGGCAAACCTTTTCTATCTGCAGTAGTGAAGAATTTGTGGGTGTCATCCCCACTGCAGTTTTTACCTTCTAACAAGGGTTTATGCGTTACCAAAATACTTGTATTATGTGATTGTCATATTGATGTCATGTTGTTTACTTACTTAAGTTAAATGGATGATTGATTTATGCAATTAGATTCAAGTTATTTTGGTCCGTTATCACTGTTTACAATTATAGATCTGAAAGGTTTACAAGTGAAGTTTTTGAAGGCACTATTTCACCTCTCCCCTCTTAGTTCCTATCTCTCCTAATTCCAACAATTGGTATCAGAGCCGAGTTTTCTTATTGAACAATTTAACCACTGAAGGGTAAAGATCTAAGTCATGGAGAGATACAAGCTTGACAAGACTATTGAGAATCAAAAGATATAAATGCAAATGTTTGTGGAATAGTATAAGCAAGCCAAGGAAGGACTGAAGAAATTACTGGTTGAAAGGAAGAACCTAGCTATTCTAAAGAATGAGATCGGTTACCATGAAGAACCTATTGATGAAATGTTCGAGCATATTGGATCTATTTCTGGAAGCATCTCCGATGGATCTGAAAGCATAATCACTAATCTATCTGAAAAGAATCAATATTTAACTGATCAAGTGAAAGCACTACAAATCGGTCAAGAATCTCAGATGGTGAGAATGGTAGAAATAATGAACAAAGCAAAACAAGCTGAGCAAGAAAGGAATCTAGCAATCGATGACCAAAGATAGATGACTGAACAACTTCAAGCTAAAGAGAGTGAGATACAAAGACTCACTGACTGATATTTCCAAGTAACCAATCAAATGATGACTGTGAATCAAGAGGTAAACCGAGTGAATGCAGAATTGTCAAGAAGACTAGAAGAGTTCCAAGACCTAGAGAAGAGAATGAGAAGTTGAGAAATGAAGTGAAAAATCAACAGCAGCAAAATGAAATGAAGAAACTTGTTGAGGACAACTCTAAAAAGATTGATGACTTTCTGACTAATCAGAGAAAATTTGGAAGTAAAGCTGGTATAGGCTACACTGGTAAAGGAGAATCATCACAACAAGCTAAACAAGTCAACATTAGTCAAAATCAGAAACCTAAAGTGTTGGCATGTTATCACTATGGAAAACTGGGACATACATCTAATGTGTGTAGAAGCAAAGCACAAGGTAAACCTCCTGTCACTCCTAAGTTTAATGGATATTGTTACTACTATGGTAAGTTTGGACATCTTTCTTATGAGTGTAGAGCTAAGGAAAATGATCTTTCCAATAATACCACTATGGAGAAAATATTCTATACTTGTAACAAGCATGGACACACTGCACGAGAATGTAAGGCAAAAATGAAACAAATCTAGACACCTAAGGAGAAACCACAACATAGGCCATATCATGTAATGTCCCCTTTCTAATTTTATATGATATTTAAAGCCTCTAATCAGATTTTAAAATCCAACAACCAATATTGCAAACGATCAACCAATTTCTCAATAAAACCCAAATCGGGTATGCCCGAAATAGTGCCAAAAACTTCACAGCTTCACATATTATTGATAAATCTGAAAGTAGAAATTTTTACAAAAACATTTCCAGCATAATGGCCTAAAAAATGACATTTCCAGATCTGAAAATATTTTACACAACAGCTCCAAAAAGGAGGACAAAAACAATGCTCATCGGGCTCCCGAAAACAACACAAAATAGCCCAGAAACACCACAAAACACTAATAATCTATCACAAAATTATAATCAAGACCCGATACATATATTAAGCTCTATTTTAACATCAAAATTTCTGCAATATAGCAGCAAACCAAACTGATATGAAATACTCAACCGAAAACACCAAACTCTTACAAGAAACACACCTGAAAACTCACAAATTTGCACTGTTCAGCACAAGGGAAAACTTTTCATGAGCTTGCACATGGAATGGCCTCAAAATCCCATCCTCAACCTTCCTATAAACTTGAAAACTCTTGTCTTTGGGTCTCCTTCTCCACAGGTTTGGCAGCCTTTGAAGAACAACAAAGCAATGAGCAAAATCAAGTTCTGGAATGAGCCCGAAACGCCTCCAAACCACTTTTAAAGAGGGCATAACCCTAACTCATGACCAATAGGGGTGAATTAAACATATTTTAATAATATTTAACATTTATTATTCCATTGGTTTCCCAATATTAACCCCCTTCCCTGAAACTTTACTTTTTGAGCCTGCCAGCCTTAGCAAAAGTTATTATTTTTTATTATTTGAAAAGGGGACATGACAAGTCCTCCCTCCCAAATATTGCTTTTCCTCAAGAAATGAAGGTTGGGATGCTTGAGAATATGGGCTCCTTCCCATGTTTCATCCTCCAATGGTAATCCTTTCCATTTGACCAAATGCTCTGTGATGCTCCTATTTCTCAATCTTTTCTCACTTGTATCCAAAACCTCTTTTGGTATTAAAACTAATTTCCCTTCATCATCAAGAGGTGGTAATTCTATAGATACTATGGTTTTCTAACCTAGAACCTTCTTTAAGCAAGAGACATCGAAAACATTATGTATTTTGTTGTTTGGTGGGATCTCCAATTCATAAGCTACCTCTCCTACCTTCCTGATGATCTTATAAGGCCCATAGAACCTTGGCTTGAGCTTCTCTGCCCCACTCCTTTTCAAGGTGCTTTTCTTATATGGTTGAAACCTAACAAATACCAAATCTCCCATCTCAAAAGATCTTTTAGTCCTTTTCCTATCAGCGTACAACTTTTGTTGGTTCTGTGCATGTTGTAGATTATCCTTGAGGGACCTTATTATGTCTTGGCTTTGCTTAATGAAATCACTTGCTATAGGTACTCTGCTATCTGAAAGTACTAGATCAACAAAGGAAAGGGCATCATAACCATAGAGAGCATGAAAAGGAGGCATACCAATAGACATGTGATGAGATGTATTGTAACAATACTCCCCTCGGTGCAACCATTTCACCCAAGCATGTTGTTGATTTGAAACATAGTTCCTCAAATATCCCTCTATCCATTTATTAACTATCTCTGTTTGTCCATCTATTTGAGGGTGATAGCTAGTACTGGGAGTGAGTTCAGTTCCTGCCAAATGAAAGAGCTCCTTCCAAAAAGAGCTAAGGAATCTACTGTCCTGGTCACTGACAATGTTTCTAGGCAAGCCATGTAACCTAAAAATTTCCTTGAAGAACAATTCTACCACTTGTGATGCCTTGAAATCAGATGTGATGGGAAAGAAATTTGCATACTTAGTTAGTCTATCTACCACCACATATATGCAATCCTTACCTTGAACCTTGGGCAACCCAGTGATGAAGTCCATGGAAATACTTTCCCATTTTTGTTCAGGAATAGGAAGTGGTCACAACAATCCTGCAGAAAAAATTTGCTCACTCTTGTTTTGTTGGCATACCATGCATTCCTGAATGTGTTTAAGGACATCCTTCTTCATACCCTTCCATGCAAACCACTCTCAAAGTTTCTTGTATGTCTTGAAGTATCCTTGATGACCAGCCAAAGGTGTGTCATGAAAGGCCCTCAATATACTTTGTTTTTTATCTTGGCACTAAGAAGATCCTGTTCTTGTAATAAATCAATTCATCAACAACCTGGTACCTATTATCATCCACTAACTTATCCAAAATCTTGGTGGCAAAGGAATCTTTAGCATACTCTAAAATTATGGAGACTTTCCAATCAGCAGAGATAGATGTTAAGGAACACAAAGTGGGCTTTCTTGAGAGAGCATCAACAACCACATTATTCTTTCCTTTCACATATTCAATATCAAAATCATAAGCTTGCAATTTAATTACCCATTTTTGTTGACGATCATTCAAATCCCTTTGGTTCAAGAAGAACTTGAGGCTATTATGATCCGTCTTTACAATGAATCTCCCACATACCAAATATTGTCTAAACTTATGAAGTGCATGCATGATTGCCAACATTTCCTTATCATAGATGGAGTAACCTTTCTATGATTGATTTAATTTTCTACTCTCAAATGCTATTGGATGTCCCCTTTGAGTGAGGACAGCCCCTATACCTTCTCCAGAAGCATCACATTCAACAACAAAAGGTAAAGAGAAATCTGAATTGCAAGCACAGGGCATGAACTCATTACCTCCTTAAGCTTATCAAATATTTTTTGTGCCTCTTCTGTCCAAATAAAAGCTCCTTTCTTTGTCAAATCAGTCAAGGGGGCAGCAAGATGAGAAAATCCCTTGACAAACCTCCTATAGTAGCTACACAACCCAAAGAAATCTCTCAACTATGTAAGATTAGTAGGTGGAGGCCAATCCAAAATTGCCTGAATTTTTTGTTGATCAACCTGTACTCCCTTAGAACTTATAATATGTCCCAAATATAGGATCTCTGTCAAACCAAACTCACATTTAGATAGCTTAGCATAAAAGGATTTCTGCTCCAAGATTTCCAAAATAGTGTCTATGTGCTCTAGATGCTCTTTCCATGTTGTACTGTAAATCAAGATATCATCAAAGAACACCAAAATGAATTTCTGAAGATGCTTGTTGAAAACCTTATTCATACAAGATTGGAACGTTACTGGTGCATTAGTGAGGCCAAATGGCATAACAAGAAATTCAAAGTGCCCATAATGACATCTGAAAGCAATTTTTTCCACATCTTCCCTCCTCATGCGGATTTGATGGTACCCTGATCTTAAGTCAATTTTTGAGAAGTATACAACACCATGTAACTCATCAATGAGTTCATCTATGCGTGGTATGGGCTACCTATTTTTTATGGTCTTCTTGTTTAGAGCCCTGTAGTCTATACACATTCTCATTGTACCATCCTTTTTCTTGACAAGTACCACAGATGATGCAAATGGACTAGAGCCAGGCCTTATGAATCCCATGTCCAGGAGTTCCTTAATAGTTTTTTCTATTTCTTCCTTGTAACCTCTTGGATGATGATATGGAGTTGTTATAACTAGTTTGGCACCTTGTTCTAACTCGATAACATGCTCAAAACCTCTATCTGGTGGTAATCCCGGAGGCAAATCACTGAAACTATATTATGCTTATCAAGAATATTTTGAATTTCAAAATGGAAATTACCTTGATTCTTTAGAGAGCTTGTTGGATGGATTACGACTCCTACTACCCATGCTACTTGTCCTCTTCGAAAAGTCCTCTCCATCCTCTTTGCAATGACCACCTTAGGTGCTCCATTCGATAGGCCTCTCAATAAGACTTCTTTCCCATTGGAATGAAATTTAAACTCCATAGTTTGATGGTTCATGTAATAGCCTCCAACAGAGTGCAACCATTGAACACCCAATACAAGATCTGTCTCCCCAATGCCAACAACATAAAAGTCATCACATAACTCATAATCTCCTAAGGTCATCCTGAGTTGTTTCACCACCTGTGTGTAAGGCATAGTGAATCCATCAGCTATAGTAACATTGAATCCCTCAAAATCTTTTGCTTTAAGCCCTCTTTTCATGACAAATCCCTCATCAATAAAATTGTGAGTTGCCCCACTATCAAGAAGAACTGTCAACCTTTTCCCTGCTAGTACCCCTCAAATTCTAAAGGGATGGTATCTTGGGACTCCTGATAATGCTGCTAAAGTGCCATCCTTTCTTATTTCTTTTTCTTTCTCTTCTTCTTCCTCCTCCTTAGTGTCTTGAAATTCCTCATGCTCATCTGAATCAGATTCTGAAGCAACTTCAATATAGTGCACTTGACCTTTCCCCAAACATCTATGTCCTGGAACCCATGGCTCTCTATAAGTGAAACAAAGCTTTTTCCTTCGTAATTTACTCCTAGTCTCTTCATCTTCCTTCTTTTTTGCTACATTTGTCACATTCTTTGGTGGTGCTGCTAGAAAAGTCTTTTTCTGAAAATTCCCCTTATGTTGCCAAAGAGTTGGGGGTTTTTGATTAGTGACTAGTTTCATAGGCACACAAATTTCAAGTTGCAAGCTTCTTTTGATAGCTTCCTGTAAGGTTGAGGGTGAGAAAGCCTTAACCAAAGCCTTAACAGAATCTTCCAAACCATCAAGAAAAAGATAAACAATCCTCTTTTCACTCATATCAGATACCATAATAGCCACTTTTTGAAACTCTTCTACATACTCATTAATTGATTTGGTTTGCCTTAAATTTGATAATTCTTTAAAATACTCTTCATCATCCTTGAGATCAAATCTTTCTATCACTCTTTGACTAAAATCATCAAATGTAGTTACCTGATCATGACCTTGAGTAGTCATTCCATGATACCACCAATCATAGGCTGCATCTTCCAAGTGTAGACTTGCGAATTGAACGGCATCACTCTCCTTCATGGGGTTAAGTGTGAAGAAGGTCTGTAATTTTTGTAGCCATGCTCTAGCTGAAATTTTATTTGTTCCATCAAAAGTAGGTGTTGTAAACTTGCTTATTTTATTTTTGAGCTCTCTTCCACTTATGTCCTGCTCCCTCCTGTACTCTTTCTTGGGCATCAAAGTGTTCATCATATCCACATATTCTCTAAAAGGAACCAAACTACGAAAGTCATCATCTAAGCCATTGTAAGTAGCTCTTAATGCAATCAAGTTACCTGTAACATCTTTCATAGGACTAAGGGCTGGATTTGGTACTGGTGGCTCATCTGCAAGCAAGAAAATAGTTTTTGTTGATTTAGAGAGCATGGGTTTTAGATTTCATGGCTCCTCTGAAGTGCTCCCTTTCTCATTAGTAGATACAACTCCTTGGAGTTTTTCTGTCAATAACCGCAAAGCCTCTCTAGTTTCTACCAAACTATCCACTGTTTGCTTCTAAGTATTCTAGATGTCCTGGAAGAATGTTTTTGCCATCTCATCTAGGTCATCCATGCTTGTTAATTCCTTGGATTTTGTACTTTTATTTTCAACTGGAGGTTTGATCAAAATTTCTTTATTCTTTTCTCGCTGCAAATATCTCTTTTCTCTTTCACTTAGTTGCATACAAACTTCTACAAACCCTCAGGCTAGCAAGATCATAGCTCTGATACCACTATAATGTACCCTTTCTGATTTTATATGATATTTAAATCCTCTAATCATATTTTAAAATCCAACAACCGATATTGCAAAAGATCAACCAATTTCTCAATAAAACCCAAATCGGGTATGCCTGAAATAGTGCCAAAAACTTCACAGCTTCACATATTATTGATAAATCTGAAAGTAGACATTTTTACAGAAATTTTGCTAGCATAACAGCCTAAAAAATGACATTTCCAGATCTAAAAATATTTTACACAACAGCTCCAAAAAGGAGGACAAAAACAATGCTCATCGGGCTCCCGAAAACAACACAAAATAGCCCGGAAACACCACAAAACACTAATAATCTATCACAGAAGTATGACCACGACCCAATAAATATATTTAGCTCTATTTTAATATCAAAATGTCTACAATACAGCAGCAAACCAAACTGATATGAAATACTCAACCGGAAACACCAAACTCTTACAAGAAACACACCCGAAAACTCACAAATTTGCACTGTTCAACACAAGGGCAAACTCTGCATGAGCTTGCACATGGAATGGCCTCAAAATACCATCCTTATCCTTCCTAGAAACCTGCAAACTCCCATCTTTGGGTCTCCGTCTCCACAGGTTTGGCAGCCTCTAAAGAACAACAAAGCAATGAGCAAAATCAAGTTCTGGAATGAGCCCGAAACACCTCGAAACCACTTTTAAAGAGGGCATAACCTTAACTCATGACCAAGAGGGGTGAATTAAACATATTTTAATAATATTTAACATTTATTATTCCATTGGTTTCCCAATATTAACCCCCTTCCCCGAAACTTTACTTTTTGAGCTTGCCAGCCTTAGCAAAAGTTATTATTTTTAATTATTTGAAAAGGGGACATGACATATCAACTGAAGAGACAAGGTAACTCTTATGTTTGGGATTATAATACATGGGCTAACTACACTACTTGTGGTAGATATGGATACATTGCAGCAAACTATTATAGAAAGAGTCAGATTGGACAATCAAGAAGCTGGACAAGCACTGGGATGGCTTGCATGTACTGTCATAAATTCGGTCATATAAGCAAGAACTGTAGAGACCGATCACCAAATGAAAACCATATATTTGAAAGTGGATATACTATTGCAAATATCATGAAGTTAAGGAACACTATGTGGAAGAAGGCATCTAATGAGAATGTTGAGTCAAGTAATGTTGTTGGTGAAACCTCGTCCACTAGATTGGGTGACATCGGTACCTCCACTTAAGGTGAAATAGGTATGTATGGGACTGACATTTCAAATGATCACATTTTACATACAATTCCTTATGCATAATGTTCTTATACCAAATCAGCATGAATAAAGATGCACTATGGTTTAGTTGTCATGAGATAACAATGTTATACAGTCGGTAAAAGAGAGACCAAGAGTTGGTTACCCATCGGTAATCACTATGTAAGGTTAACTGAGCACATGTATCAACCGATGAAGAAATTCTATGTTAACCAAGTGGATGAAAATTTTAGTTGTCATTGAGCTGACAGTTGTTTCGTACCAAAAGTTAGATCAAGCATTTATTGCATGAAAGCTTGAGCGGGAATATCGAAAAGTCTATAAATACACGGGAACAGAGTTCATTTTTACATTGCGATTTCGAAGAGTGGAGAATTCAAAGAGTAGAGTTTGAGCTAAAATATTTTTAGAAGGATTCAAGGCTACTGTAGATCGAACCGACATCACTCTTCATGATACCGAGTAAGTTCATTTTCTATCAAATGATTTTTATCTTGCTGCTTGCCAAAACTCTAGAATCAATTTATGGCATCTACATCGTCTGCAAGCAAATCACAAAGTGTTGAGGAGGAAGTTAATCTAATCGTTAGGGAAAATTTTGATGAACCTAAGTTTAAGCCACATCCCAAAGTCACAGCACAAATAGATACAATGGACACTTTTTCGAGCATACCAGAAATGGTTTTATTGATAGAAGACGTAAGATCATATATTCATTGCAAAATCAAAGAAGTTGGAGATTTTGAAATTGTTGCAGCATATCAACAACTCTATGGCCCTGATGGAAAAATGAAATCAGATTACAACTAGATTGATGAATCAGGGTAATCATGTTTTATACACTTTCTGCAATCATTTAAATCAAATTGGATCAGAATCATTTTGAGCAGATATCACGATGACAAATTCTGGTTGGATAAACCAATTAAGGTCAACAAGAAAATGATCAGTAGGGTTACTAGGCTCCCTACAACTAACAAGGCTAAGGCTTTTTGTAGTTCATCATGACCGGATGTTGAGAAATATACTAGAGCACAATGGGACGGTCGGGCACTGAAGATTTTGACAATCAAGGACCCATCAGTCAAATTTGCAGCACATGTGATCAGGTACAAGTTATTTCAATCAAGCAGACTCAACAGTGTACCCTACAACATAGTAGACGTGACACATAAAATTGTGGTAAAAGGTCATCAGGTTGATCTTTCTGAGGTACTGTTTCATCAACTTTAGGAGAATATGAAGACCATAAGGAAAAATAAGTCTAACACATGTAAGTTCGGATCTCTACTTGCATGCATATTTTTCTATCTACAAAAGTATGTACCTGGCACCGGTTAAGTAAATTGGATATTGGATATATGTTGAATATAGAGTTTAATGCATACTTCAAAGAGTTTCAGTCTAAAATGCATAAAAGAAGCAGAATTCTGAGGGAATTAGTTCAGAGATTTGAGAATGATATATGTTTTGTAGTCAACACAAATTATACTTTGATAAAAGAAGTTGAACCTAGGATAAAATGGTTGGCACCGATGGGATATGAAATGAACCATGATTTCACACTGAAATCTATTAATGCATTTCTTGCACTACCAAAAGATCCCATTGCCACTAGGTTCAGAGTATATGAAGAGGCCAAATCTAGAATTTCAACAAATATTGAGATCGGTAAAATAACTATAAAGGTAAAGAAGATGAAGAAAAATGTCACTGCTAAATATGGAGATGGGTCTGAGACATCTGAAGAGACACCGGTTGAACAGGAAACCGAAGGTCAGTTACAGTTAGCTGACAAACCATATGATAGTGAGGAGACCGAGTTTGATAAAGAAGTAGATCCCACACTGGTTCCTCCACCTGAAATTCCTATAAAGAAGCAGTCACCTATACATGAAGGTATGAAGACATGATCATCAACTACAACACCACCAACTGATAAGGAAGAATTAGAGAAAGTAACAAAAAGGAGAGCAGCTACACCGACAAAGAAATACATTAAGAGAAAGAACAAGGTTGTAGCTGAGGCACCAAAGAAAAGGAGAAAATTCATAAGAAATAAAGAAGATCTTGAGGAAACTGAGACAGAAGATGATGTCAATCAATTCAAAGTGGTCAGTAACAAGGCAAAAATAATAGATGAAATTATTGAAGACATAATTGAACATGGAGACCTCACTGATCCCTTACTAGACAGATTTGACAAGATGTCAAAAGAAGATCAAACCAAGATTGAAGAGGCTGTCATCCAAATGATGATAAAATTCAAGAAAGTTCTAATGGAATTTGCCTGTGCATTATTGAAGAAATTGGATGACAAAATTACTGAAAAATGGGCTATTGCACTAGACACCGAGAAGAGAAAGAGAGAACGCTCTCTAGTTTGGGTAGCCTCACATTTAAGCTTTAGAGAAGTTAGTGAATACTTGACTAAATACCAAGCAAACTTTATGATCAAGAATAGAGCCTTGATGATCATGGATGAAAATGTAGCAGATATGGATACCACAATTGATTCTGTGTGGACATCAATTTTGAAGGCTGAAGAAAAAGCTGAGGAAGAAGCATTCTTGAACTTGTCTAAGAAGAGACACAATTCCAAAGGCAAAGGTATTTGCATTGATGAGGGAACTACAAAGAAATCAAAGAATACCGATATATCAGTTACCGAGGCAATTGATATCATCGAGGACAAGGAAGAAATAAGTATTTCACAGGATGCATCAGATAAAGTTGAAGTTCAATTGGAGAAGAAAACCGATGACGATGTACTCATTGAGGACATCATAAATGGTGATCCTGATGACCAAGATGATGAAGATGTAAATATTGCACCAAATAAAGATGAAGCACTAGACATTGAATGTCTATTTACATCACTACTAGGTGAACTTCCTGTACTTGCAGAAGTAGCTGAAATTCTTTCCCAAATGCAACCCGACGGCTCAAATCCTGAGAAAAACAAAGACATCATAGGGGATCAAGACATAGAGAAACCTATAGAAATAGATGAGCCTACACAATTAGAGGCACCTTCCACCAAGACAAAGGAAACAGAAGAAACAAAGGAAATAGAGGTGATTCCACTTGGACACCACATCTGAGACTCCTACTATATCAACCAAGACTACAACTACCAGGGAGTAGAATAAGGAAGAATGTGTGTTAACCAGGAAGGATACTCCAAAATCTGGAGATAAAACTATTGCTATTATTGAGAAGAAATCACCTCTAGCACCGGAGAAGAAGAAGAAGAAGAAAGGAAAAGGGCCGGTCACCCTAGATGAAGTGATCATTATCCTTGAGTGTGACCCGAGGACCCTAAGCCCCAAAGACTTGAGTAAATATGGGGAACTATGTACAAGAAAGGTAGCGTAAGAGAAGTTGAAGCAAGAACTCAAATGAAAAGAAATCTTAACAGATGTGCGGGATATCCTCCAATAGGTAGTACCTGAGGTGAATATTGATGAGGATACACCTATCATAGATCAACTTGCTACACTTGTCGAGAAGATCAATGACCAAGATATGATGCAGATAAATGAATTGAAGAAAGGGCAGAATCAAGGATTTAGAACAAAATTAGCCAAGAAAATAAGCCTAGAAGTGGCATTAAAGAAGGTCAAATTATCTGAGGTAATCACCGAGATAAAAACCATCACCCAACTAATTTTCCAATATTTATTGAAGCTTTGTACTACAAACACCTTCACTGTTGAAGTCAGTGGAAAGATCAAAGGATTGGAAGCAAAAATACAGTTGAGTAAAAATGTAGCTATAATCAAGCCTCGTGCTTTCCTAAAGCACATTCATTGAGTTTAGGAACTCTAGCGGTTGATAGTAGATTTGAAGAAACAAGAAGAGCACATAACAGATCAGGTTACTGAGTTACAAATTGAACTCATTCCATACCTAAATTTTTTTGAAGCACATATTATCAAAGCTGAGCTACTAGTTGTAACACTAGAAATTCAGTGTTAGATAACATCTTTGACATGCATGCACAAGTTGGTCTTGAGCACATCGCTCTCACCAACTTGAAAGAGGAATGGGACAACCTCTTGGATTTAGTGAAGAAAACCCATCAGGATATTTTTGACAAGATGTGAGTATACTACTTAATTTTTGTATTTGGCATTACTATCAAAAAGGGGGAAAACAATGTATAAGATGTTATGCCAAATCTGTACATAGATGCTACATATACTACATATTACCGGGAGCATGCACCAAGGGGGAGTACGTAGTATTTAGAAATTTTTTGATGTGTATATGTATATGGTGGAGATATAAGTTATATAGAAAATTTTGTCTATATACATTCAAAGTTTTGATACTAATGCCAAAGGAGGAGATTGTTATCTCTATTGAGCATTTAAGGTTGTCATTAGTACCAAAGATTTGTAAAGATATCGGTCGGTCACTTACATTGAGCTAATCAGTAACATGAAGCAGAACAGACTAGTCGGTAAAGCTTATATACCGAGCAGCAGATAGTTTACTAAGCACCAACAGACACTGACACCGACAGACAATAAACACTGAGCATCATAGTATACACTGAGCAGTTTATACAATGTTTACCGAGGATAACAGGAAACAACATAGTAATCCAAAATGGCACATTCTTCTATGCAAACTTTTACAACAGTTTATAAAATGTTTTACCAAGATCGAGGAACATTTAATGAGATGATATTCATTAAATGCAATGTATATCTTTTGTAATAGTTGATCTAGGTTATTATTGTACATTGTAGATCTTAGGGTTATGACTATGGTGTGTAACCTAATTTTGTTAAAGCGACAAAAATAGAACACTATATATTTGTGTGTTCACATCATTTTTGGAGTGAGCTGATATATGAATCATGGAGCACTTGAAGCAATTGCCTAACTTCAAGTCTATCAGTTAACAGAGCATAACTGAGTACAAAGGAATTCAGATTGAGTAGAATTAGCAGAGGCTACCAAGCAGTTCAGAGCAGAGATTCATCACAAGTAAGGTGATATTTTATCAAAGCTTATAGATCTGTATCAGACAATTGAGTTGTCAAATAGCAGATAATTGCCTATTGCTTTCTGACAATTGTAATAGAGTTTTGGATAAAATCTCTTAACAAAGTAGACTTAACAGTCTTATGTAAATCTCTTAACTGAGTGCACACATCATTAGTGTTGTTAAAATCCTATAACTAGGTAGATCTAGCTGATCTGACATGTCACTCCTAACAGGGCGAGATCACCAGAAGTGATCAAAACTTGTAGCCCTAACAGGCAAACCTTTTCTATCTGTAGTAGTGAAGAATTTGTGGGTGTCATCCCCACCGCATTTTTTACCTTCTAACAAGGGTTTCTACGTTACCAAAATACTTGTATTATGTGATTGTCATATTGATGTCATGTTGTTTACTTACTTAAGTTAAATGGATGATTGATTTATGCAATTAGATTCAAGTTATTTTGGTCGGTTATCATTGTTTACAGTTATAGATTTGAAAAGTTTACAAGTGAATTTTTTGAAGGCACTGATTCACCCCTCCCCTCTCAGTTCCTATCTCTCCTAATTCCAACATATCCTTAAAAGGTTTAATTCTTTAATCTTTATAATTAACCTTTAATTACTCTTTTATTGACATCACAACAAAATACCACATTGACCTTCATACATGCATATTTAAATATGACCAAATCAAAATGCATAAAGGATGCAAAAACATAAGCATGCTCAAACAAGGGTTCACAAATTCATGTCACCTCAATGAATTCAGAGAAGGTAGTCAACCGAATACTTGCCCACTATTTTAGAGTAAATGAGGGCTTAGGTTAGGATTTAGGCTTGAATGTGATCTCCCCTCCCTTACCATTGAGATAATACGATAGGGCATGCTCATCTTGACAATTCAAAGAATTTGATGTCTGATACTTGCAAACCTACATCACAGAGCCAATAATGTACATACATACATACATACATATATAATAGGCAATGGTAGGGATCAATACATCCTGTAGATCTCACAAGCAACTGACTACGACTCCATCCCTCAAACACATCAGACACATCAAATAGAAATATTAAACACACACGCCATCCATACACATGCTAGAATGGGGCCAATAAAAACCATAAACATAAATAGCATCATCATATGAAAATAATCATCATTATCTAACTAACATGATATAAATCAAATAATCTCAGTATCGATATTCTAGATCATCCATAGATATTGTAATAACATCAAAACATCATCAAATACAACTAAAGATCTAACATGCACATGAAAAGTGACCTAGAAAGGATTTTGGCATCATAAACATAAATAGTAACTTAGACGAGTGGGTCTTACACTTTCTTCCTTCTTTTCTAAAATGCCAAAGAGAATTGTATCATCACCAAACTGTTGGTGTGTGGCACTAATATTTTTTGAGATCTTGATACCTGAGACCTTCCCATTAAGAAATGATTGATTTATTGATCTTCCGAAAGCCTTTGCAATAATGATAAACAAGAAGGGGGGAGGGGATAACCTTTCCTAAGCCTTCTAGTGAAGGAAAATGAGGGCATTTCAGAAAGCCATTTGAGATCAGAATGCATATTCAGTATCTAATAGTTTCTTCACTTCCAACAAAAAAATACAAGTACATACTACTATGTCAAAAAGTGAAAACAAACATAGTTGATTTCTCACAATTAAAACCTTAAAGGAAAGTGATTGCAAATTACAAATCTAATAAATTTTTGCAGCATTGTGACATATATATTTAATACTCTAGAATCATGAAACTGGAAGAATGAGACATAATAGAAGACATAGATATACATGGGGAAACCTATTTTAGGTAAAAAAACCCACACTCCAAAATACCGAGACAATGTATTATTCAACAATAAGTTACAATGCATTTTTAGGCTCTAAGCCTTTACATGGAGATTTATATCTTGTTCCATCATAGAGAATATTCGACAGGATAACCTTGTGAAACAAACTCCTCTTCTCTATCTCACTATAAATTAGGAAATGCACTAACATATATAGATCTCAACACAAGAGGTAGGTTCCCATGGTTTCCAAAACCATCTTCAACACATAAGAGGTAAGTTGTGTTATAATATTAAAAATTTGATAATTCCATGACACGTTGCTCATAGAAACTTCCAAGGTAACAACACCTGTCTCATCCATAATAGTCATCTTTCCAAATGTAATGTAAAAATAACATAGAAATTACCATGACCAAGAATAGATACCTTCTTTACATCACACCACTTGTCAAAAGTTAAATCTATCATAAAGGTCAATTGCTAAAATACAACTCCAATGCACAAGATAAATTGCCAACCAAGAGTCTTTATTCAACATAGGAAATTGCCAAATCAATTTCTACACCAAATGAAAATATATGACAATATCTTTCCAAAAATTACATCTTCCAAGTAGGTGCCAACTTTGAAGAAAAAAATAAATGTGTCATCTCCTCGATTACCTGCCATGTAGGATGCCACATCACCAAGAGGTCCCACAAAGTGAATGACAACTTAGGAAGTTAATAACTTAAAATAAATTAATAAGTTAAATAATTTAACGTGTTAGGACTCTAAGGTTGAGACACCTTAATCCCAACATTCTCCCACTTGTCGAGACCTGTCAAGAGTCTACAATATCAACTTGTAAGGAGCCAAAAAAATCAAACCACATCATCATAGTCATCGACAAAACTACACAAATATCAAATATTCTCTTGTGTTCCATCTAGACACTAGTGCAAACAACACAAGCATAAGATCCCAGTGATAAATCAGGCTACAAAATATTGCCACTACTCCATTGTGATAATCTACAACTAATTGAATAACTTGATGAGTTGAAAGGACAAGTGAAGGACAATTATTAGAGATCACTGAGCTATTAAAGTGATATGTAAGGCAATTAAATTAGTCAATATGTTGTCATTGATGTCAACTAGTTTTGACTATACTTATCATGATAGTTACATACATCTGAAGAAGAAAAATGGTAAAGGAAAGAGATATCTACATGAAGAAGAGATGGATATAGAGATATGACTAAGGTATACATTGGGTAACTTATTGATGAGCCTATGGCATCATTTTGTTGACTTGATTGTATTACATGAATTTGTTATGTTGAAGATCAGAATTGAACAAGTTAATATGGTCAGTAATTGAGGATTTCTGCATAAACTGAGCCCGTGCAGTGTATACCGAGTATCAGTATTAACCGAGTTAGTATTCACCGACACATTCTGTATTGACCGAGTAAGAGAAACAATTAAAGTTTATTACAGCCGATTGAATTGATGAGCTGGCAAATTACGTAAGATTTTGAGGTAAAAGATAAAGTTAGTTACGAGGATCTAACGGCTGACAAAATTCAGAGATGATCAAATGTAAGAGATTGAAATGTGTTAAAGACACATTTGCCAAGGAATCTTGAAGTGGAAAAATGGATGATGAAAATTAAGAGGCAAAATATAATGGATGAGATGAAAATGGTTTATGATGTCTATTTAAAGAGACATGAGATTCATTATTGATTTTTGGGATAATTGAATTTGTAGGAGAAATCACGTGGAAGGAAGTTTTCATGCACCGATCAAACTGGTTACAAACAGAGCCGAGCTGAACTGTAGGCATAACTGGGCATCAGAGTATTATTGACCGAGCTAAATATATTGAAGGATATGAAGGATTGAAGTGATTATTGATCAAAGGAGGTATTTTGAGCTTAGCATAGATCTGAAAATCTATAATCTTAGTTATATTTGAATCAGATCACTACTGTATCAGTTTAACTATTGTTACAACTTAATCTCTTAATTGAGTGGACTTAACAGTCTTATTTGTATTTCAATATGACATTCCATGAATGTTTATGGTTTTCTTTTTGACCCCACAGTGAATGTTGGTCAAGAGTTAACTGGTAGTGATAAATCCTTTAACCAGGTCACACCTTAAAATGTGCATTGTAACCTCAAACAAGGTTGGCTCCTGTTAATGTTTGTAGCTTCAGTCGTATGATCACTTAGAATACATATAATAATTAGATATTGATTAATAATAATATATTGTATTTGTATGTATATATATATATATATATATATATATATATATATATGTCATATTATTATTAATATTTATTATTATAATTTATATTATTCTAATATATGATTAATTAATGAAACATTAGAAAATGAATAGACATGTCCCATGAAGGGACATGTCTCTTATAGCCTCATTCCCAATATAAATAAGAGAGATTGTTGCATTTGGAAAACACATACCGTATACAATACAGGCAGTGCTATTACATTTGCAGCAATCCTAAATATATCAACATGGTATCAGAGCCAGACTACAAATGTAAGAAAGAAAAGAGCAAATCAAAATTTTATCTGAAACATATAGCTTTACAAATAAGCACAAATGAAGGGAAGCATGGGAGCCTCATCGAAAAAGCTTACATTATCAGAAGGTAGAGTTGAGAGCCTCCTGATAAGGCAAGTTTCTCTGATGGACCGGTATGTGTTTACACTATTTAAACAAATGCTATTATAAAATATAAAGCATAGAGTCACAAAATAAAAATGGCCATCTTCCTGAGCACCTCATAGAACCGATTTATCATGAATAAAATCATGGAACAAGTGAAGTTAAGTGAACATAGAATGAAGACAACATGGCATGAACATTCATTAAAGTCATACCAAAATTGCCTAGTTGGGAAATTATGATTGCCGTGAGAAATGAATGTATAAAATTTGATGGTCATTTCCATGAGTCTTCCCATACATGTTTAAATGCGTGGTCTTGGCATGGGTTGAGCGGGGGAGTCTTTGCTAAAATTGAAGTCGCAAGGGTCAAGGAAGAAAAACATGGAGGCACAAAGAATGCCATTGACATGTTTGACAAAATGACCGATTAGCTGTGGATGATATTGTAATGTGGAATTACATTTGCAATTGATTTCTTAAGAGCAGGCAAACCCCAAGCCCATTGGTAGTAACGACAATAATTTTGGTTTGAATATTAAAAATCACTTTTGGCATTATGTGTATAACGAATTGTGCCTATTGGCATACCCATGGATGTAGGACAGAAATCGAATAGAATCACCAAGAAGAATTTAACTAATGCTCAGTATATAGGTGTAAATATAACATGCACAACCCATCAAATCAGCATCTGAGCATGGAATTGTAATGCCAACATGAATTGTTACTAACACTACACAGTAAAATAATCAAATCTGTGTATGCGACTAGCATCTTTTCTGGAAGCACTCTTGTTGATATGTATTGCAAGTGTGACATGGTGCAAGATGCACACTATGTTTTGACATAATGCCTGAGAGGAATATCGTAATCAGACTATACTATCGGATGATACAATTCATCATCTTATCAGCATTGATTATAGAGGAATTGGTTACAAGAAAACAACAATGAAGGAAAATGATTATAAAATCAGTGATAGCAATTAAGGTATGATTTGTCTCAAATGAATATAGAAGCAGCAATGTAATACAAGGATACAACTATCAAAATAAAAAGCCGGAAAGATTGCTTCAAATACATATTTTGATGAATTTTAAGACAATGTCTATGGACAATGACTCACAATTGTCCATATCCAACTGACAGGCGTCATCATAAGATAACGATTAAAGATAGTGATATGTGAACATAGATATATCATACGAATAAAATATAAAATTGACACAAGTTTTGTAAATTGTCAAGCCAAACACAGCGACCTAGATATACATAAGACGAGTCAGCAAAATGCCATGTCACTTATTAATAAGGCAAACATTATTATATTAAAAGGAACCAATGTTTGTAAGTGAAGAAGTTGTTTAGTGAATAAGTGCGATACAAGTACGCTACCACTAAGTATAAAAGTTAAAAGGAGTGGTTAATTATAAATTAGTGTTCGATGATGCTTGAATTAATATTTGAGGGAACTCTACGTCAATAAAGAGCGGGATTCATTATTCTGAGAAAGTACTCTAATATCTGAAAGTCAAACAAGACAGCGAAGGTGCTGACTATGATTATTCATTCAGTGGAGGAATATCGTATCATGGGCTGCCCAAAATGCATATGATGAGGAGGCCTTGAAATCTTGAAGTCATCAAATTTACTGTTGACATCTTTTGTGAAACAAAGGATTATGCTTAATCATTAAAATCATTGTACAAATCATATTGAGCGATCATGTTTCCCACTGAAGATTCAAACAATGGAGTTGGTGCGACATTGAGATTACGCGGTGTAGTAGAGGATCTTGTGAAGGTTTCATCTATGTCCCTAAAAGTGGTATGTTAACACCTATTGTTATCACATCATTGGAGCTCTGAAGCTGACTCGAAACTAGAACAGTATGTATTTCTTTATACTGGTCAAAGATATGTGTGAAAACTATTAACAACATCTCTCCTAAGAGTATCCAAAGAAATATTCAAAGGTCATGTTGTGTAAGAGCAATGCACATTTGTGGTTTTGCTAATAGCAGTCCCTAGAGATGAGATGCTATCAAATTGAAGGAGTTGCACTATATGCTACAATGTTCAAAGTATACAGAAATGAAGGTTATTGTTCAAAGGGTGTGCATATATGTTAGTGAGAGAAGTTGAAGAATAGTCTTTAACTACATGAGATTAGTATTTTTAGTTCAATTTCTAAGTATTGTATTTCTAATCTCTCTTATTCTCTTATTCATACATTCTATAAGAGTTATTTGCCTTAATATTTTTTCAAGGATGCTCTTGTTGGAAAAGGAGGATTGCTATCAAATTCAGAGGGAGTTAGTACACCATCTAGAGGATATGCTTTATTTTATTTCCAAGGATCTTGGTCATATTGATATGGAGGGAGTAAACCATATCGAGATGGTTTCCCTAGTGACCAGGAAACTATAAAAGGAAAAAAAATTGTGATTCAAATGATGAAATTCCATGTATGTGAACTAGAAGGCTTTTATGTAGATATCTAGGTCATGATATTCCTAGATAGATGGTTGGGAATTCAAGAAAAGAGCGTAATGCAGACTAAAGAACAAAGACATGACTTCCTCGCAGAAGGTTGGTATTAGATTCAGAGGGAGTATAATAGTTCATCTAAAACAACCTTTGACAAGGAGGAGGTTGTTACAAGACCTTAAAGGAAGCATCTAGAAGACTATGATCATGAGATTGAGTCTCATGTGTGCTGGCTAAAATGCTTTTATGATATCTCCTACATAACTTTGGGTTCACCTAGAGTGATGCAAACTATATAAGAGATACAGTGCATAAGTATGCTATTCAAAGTTCATTATCCCTACATAACATATGGTTGATATTCTCACCAATTTTCTTGCTAGAGGTAAGGTTGTGTACCTTCAAGATAAACTTGGCATGTTCGAGAATGAAGCCTTAGATGAAAAGGAGTTTCATCTATTATCTTGTATGTTATTGCAGTCTTCTCCTTGAGAGAGAAGTCTAAGGTGAAAGCCCTTGTTTTCCACCCTTTGGGATGAGCCATGATGGATCCACCCTCTAACATGAGTTAAGGTGGATTTCACGTGTGTGACTCTAGGACTTATGGGCCCTCCTATGAACATTGGAGAAAGGTGATGACTTTTTGACAATGATCACTTGTATTTGATATTACAAGGTGACGATCTTGTAACAGAGATTCCTTATGGTAGACAGTTATATGTCTATGCACATACCATAACAGGGTTATATGTAAATGGAATGTAATATTCTTATTTACTATATCCTTGTATCATGATCTGAGGTGATATGAAAACTAGGTATAACGATGTAAGGTGATTCCTCATATCAAGGTGGTATGAAAATTAGGTATCACGATCTAAGGTGATTCCTCATATCAAGGTGGTATGAAAATTAGGTATCACAATCTAAGGTGATTCCTCATATCAAGGTGGTATGAAAATTAGGTATCATGATCTAAGGTGATTCCTCATATCAAGGTGGTATGAAAATTAGGTATCACAATCTAAGGTGATTCCTCATATCACATGTTAGGTGATATGTAAAATTGGGTATCACATGTCAGGTGATTCCTCATATCACATGTTAGGTGATATGTAAAATTGGGTATCACATGTCAGGTGATTCCTCATATCACATGTTAGGTGATATTGAAAACTGGGTATCACATGTCAGGTGATTCCTCATATCACATGTTAGGTGATATTGAAAACTGGGTATCACATGTTAGGTGATTCCTCATATCACATGTTAGGTGATATGTAAAATTGGGTATCACATGTCAGGTGATTCCTCATATCACATGTTAGGTGATATTGAAAACTGGGTATCACATGTCAGGTGATTCCTCATATCACATGTTAGGTGATATTGAAAACTGGGTATCACATGTTAGGTGATTCCTCATATCACATGTTAGGTGATATTGAAAATTGGGTATCACATGTTAGGTGATATGTAAAAATTGGTATCACATGTTAGGTGATACTTCATATTACAAATTATGTAATATATGTTTTCTTAGTATCCATATGAATCATATTAGGATCCTTCTGAACATAGTATTACATATTGATTGGACCCTATGAAACATATCACATAGTGACATGTCTCTACGTAAACTTAGTATCCATATGACAGACATCATGAGACGTATTTTCATTAGACATACCATGGATATTTATGAGCTATGGTGAACATCATATGACTTGATATTCTTTCATATACCATATCTCCTGATATCACAGTGGGGTGATATCTCCTCTCTTTCAAAATTAATGATTTATTACCTTGATGGATTTTATCTTCTCTAGCTAAGAGGGAGTGTTGATGTTTTGTATGGCTATAGTTAGGGTCATATGTGTTGACAAGGAAGACCACAACACATTCTGTTTGATCATCCTCCCTAGCTAAGAGGGAGTGTTAATGTTTGTAGCTCTAGTACGTCGCATGATCACTTTGAATACATATAATACTTAGATATTGATTAATAATAATATATTGTATTTGTATATATATATATATATATATATATATATATATATATATATATATATATATATATATATTATTAATATATATTATTATAATTTATATTATTCTAATATATGATTAATTAATGAAACATTATTAAATGAATAGACATGTCCCATGAAGGGACATGTCTCTCGTAGCCTCATTCCCAATATAAATAAGAGAGATTGTTGCATTTGGAAAACACATACCGTATACAATACAGGCAGTGCTATTACATTGGCAGCAATCCTAAATATATCAATAGCTCATAACCAAGATCACTTCAAAAGAGTGAAATATTTTGGGTTACCGGTCCCAGGTGGTTTTTCCCTTAGTAGGGTTTCCACATTAAAATCCTTGTGTTATGTGTTATTTGATGTGATTGGATTGTTGTTTTACTTTACACACTTCATGTTTTAGATTAATTAGTAAACACAGTATTGAATTTACTGGTATTCGATAAATGAACAGAAAGTTATTATTGCTATCTTACCGAGTTGGTTATTTGGTTGAAAATTTTTGAATATATACATCTGGGAGTTTGGGAATGTAGGATAACTAGAATTAACTGATTCACCCCCCCCCCCCCTCTTAGTTACCTAACAATTGGTATCAAAGCTTGTGTGCTTGAAAAGGAAGTTTGAAGGACTTGAGCTAGATCACAAGATGTATAAGAGAGAGGTGCCAAAGTTGAACAAAGATAACTTCTTGACATAGAAAAGCATAATGAAATTGCATATATTCATACTCAGTGAATCTGCACTATTCTATCTAACTAATGAGTACATACAACCATCTATTGAACCTTTGTGATCAGCTGAGAGATAGAAATGAACATAACATGACAATGATAAAGATTGTTGCTGCCTTATCTGATGCAGAATTTGAAGATGTCAAAGCATGTACTTCAGAAAAAGAAATGTGGGAAAAACTTACACTAGTCTACGGAGGAGATGTGAATGTGATGAGAGAAAGAGCTGAAAGCCTTAGAGGAAGATTTGATGATATGAAAATGAAAGAAGGAGAAAATATTTCACAATATAGTAACCGAATCAAGGAGGTTGTCAATGCTATCTAAGGAGTAGGAGGTGTTATTGATGAAGAAAATGTTGTGAGTAAAATTCTTAGAACCTTGCTGCCAATATATGCTATTAGAATCTTTGCAATTCATGAAATGAGATCTACACCGGGTAATGTTCTTACACTTGATAGTCTAATCAGTAAGTTGACTACTTTTGAGCTAAATAACTATGATAACAGTATTGTACCGAGTGTTGAGTATGGATTTATGTTATCTTTGAAAATTGGAAAGTCAAGCAGTAAACATATGATAAGAAATGAAAGTGACAGTGGCAGTGATGAAGATGGACTTGATGAACTTGAAGCACTTATGTCTAGAAGGCTGCAGAAAGTTAAAGGAAGGTATAAAGGGAAATTACCTTTAGCATGTTTTAACTGTAAAGAAAATGATCATATTGCAGGTAGATGTCCTAACAGGAAAGATGATGACAAAGACAATGACCGATCTAGTGAAAGGAAGTATGACCGAAGAGATAACCAAGATCGTAGAGGCAACCAACACTATGATAGAAGAAACAACCGAGACTACAAAGACAAAGGCAAGAAGACATGTTACCTTGTTGAAGATGATGATGATGACACCAACACCGACACTGATGAAGACATTGAGGTGGTATTCATAGCTTTGAAAGAAGATTCAAAAGAAGAATAAAGGTATGTAGAAACAACACTTATTTATAAAGTTAGCAAGAATGATACATGGATTATTGATAGTGGTTGTACACATCATATGATTGGTGATGAGGATAAATTTTAATATCTTGAACACTATAATGGAGGATATGTTAAAATGGGTAGTGATACACCTTGTCAAGTAAAAGGAAAATGATCTATCATGTTGAACAATAATATTAAATGTAAAAATGCATATTGGGTGAAGGGACTTAACTATAACTTATTAAGTGTAGCACATTTGAATAACTTAGGTGAGTGAGTTGCATTTGAAAGTAGGAAGGTGAAGAAAAGTTGGTCAGTATTGGTGAACAATCTAAAGGTAATCTATTTTATCTTGACAATGCTGAAACTTTTTTTTTGATGGCTAGAACTGAAGATGTGTGGTTGTGGCATAAAAGGTTATGTCATGTGAATTTTGACAACATATTTAAAATCAGTAAGAAAAGAAAATTTAGAGGTTTACTAAGCTTATCTAAACCTAACCATGTCATGTGCAAACAATATCAAATGGGAAAAATGTCAAAATCTAGTTTCAAGAGCAAGACCCACTCATCTAAAGCTATTTTGGAGTTGGTTCATACCGACTTATGTGGTCCTATGAGAACTCAGAATTATCATGGTGATAGATACTTTATTCTATTTGTTGATGACTACTCTAGGATGATGCTAGTTATATTTTTAAAAGAGAAATATGAAGCTTTCAAAATGTTTAAATGATATAAAGCTAAAGTAGAAAAGGAAAGTGGAAAAGAGTTAAAATGCTTAAGATCTGATAGAGGAGGTGAGTTTATTTATGATAAACTCACTAAATTTTGTAATGAGCATGGAATTAAAAGATATGTTTCTGCACCAAGAACACCACATCAAAATGGTATTGCTGAAAGGAGGAATAGATCCATAGTTGATTGTGCTAGAACACTGATGATTGAGAAAGATGTTACACAAATGTACTGGAGAGAAGCTGTTAGCACTATTGTATACATATTGAACCGAGTACGACTAAATAAATATTCAAACAAGACACCTTATGAGTTATGGTTTGGGTACACACCTAATGTAAGTTATTTCAAAAATTTTGGAAGTAGATGTTACATTATGAAAGATGATAGAAATGAGAAATATGATTCTAAAGGTGATGAAGAAATATTCTTAAGATATTCTACTAAGATCAAAGCTTACAAATGTTTGAATAAGGTTTCTAACAAAATGATTGAAAGTGCTAATGTGAAAGTTGATGAGTTTGCTGAAAAAAATGATGAAGAAAGCAAGAAACAACTAGAAGAATATGGTAGATATATATTCATTGAGATACCCGACCCTCTACCTAAGCGATAGGTAGAAGCTATCGAGAAATAGGATAAAGACACCGAGCATCAGCCTATAGACACCAAGAATCAGGAAATTGCTACCGAAGAAGAAATTGAACCTGCACCGACTGATGAGTAGAGAAGCGAGAAAGTGTTAGCTAAATTTGCAAGAAGACTCCATCCACAGAACCAAATCATTGGAGACAAGAAAGCTATCATGATGACATAAAGTAAGTTGAGATAGAACACATGTTTAGTTTGTGAATTTGAACCTAAAAATGTTAGAGATGCACTTGAGAATGAGGAATGGATTAAAGCCATGAATGAAGAAATTGAGCAGATAGAGAAAAATAAAACATGGACATTGGTACCAAGACCGAGTGATAAAAATGTAATTGGAACCAAATGGATATTCAGAAACAAGTTGAATGAGAATGGTGAAGTCACTAGGAACAAAGTAAGACTTGTTTGTAAAGGATATGCACAAGAAGAAGGTTTAGATTATGGTGAGACTTTTGCACCAATTGCTAGACTTGAAGGAGTTAGAATACTACTTGTATATGTTTCACACAAAGGATTTAAAGTATATCAAATGGATGTTAAATCAACATTCTTGAATGGAATACTTGAGGAAGAGGTTTATATTGAACAACCTGAAGTTTTTGTTGATCCAAATAAGTAGAACATGGTATGTAAATTGCACAAAGCACTGTATGAATTGAAGAAAGCACCAAGAGCATGGTATGAAAGATTTCATACTTATCTTATTAGTATTGGATTTGTGAGGACAAGTGACAATAGAAATTTTTATTTGAAAGGAGAAATTGATGACAATATGATTATTGCTGAAATTTTTGTTGATGATATTATATTTGGAGGACATGATAATCTTTGCAAAGAATTTGTTGCTGAAATGAGAAAGGAATTTGAGATGTCAGTGTTTGGAGAGATTAAATTCTTTCTAGTTTTGCAAATTCTACAACAAAATGAAGGGATATTCATAGCACAAACAAAGTACATCAAAGAAGTGTTGAAGACTTTTGGTATGGAAGATTCAAAATTGGTAGGTACACCGATGGTCACAAGATGTAAATTGACAAAGAATGATTAGTCAATCGAGGTAAATCAAACATTATATAGATCAATGATTGGTAAATTGATGTATGTTGTGCATAGTAGACCGGATATTGCACATATTGTTGGGATTGTAGCAAGATTTCTGCTAATCCTAAGGAATCACATATGAATGTTGTTAAGAGGATTCTGAGATACTTGAAGAACATGGAGAATTATGGTTTATGGTATAAGAAACAAGACAATTTTGAACTACAAGTTTACACTGACACATATTGGGTTGGAAATATTGATGACCAGAAGAGCACAACTGGTGGAGAATTCTTTTTGGGAGAAAGGCTAGTTACTTGGACAAGAAACAAGCATGTATTTATCAGTCTACTGCTGAAGCAAAATATGTTGTTGCTGCTGCTAATTGTTCAAATATTGCATAGATAAAACAACTGTTGAAAGGAATGAATGATGAGATCACTGATCCAGTGATTATATATTGTGACAACACAAGTTCTATAAAAATTTCCAAAATCCAATGATGCATGCTAAGACAAAAAAAATATCTATTAAGTATCACTATTTAAGGGAACAAGTACAAGAAAAGCAAGTAAAACTAGAATTTGTGAAATCTAAAGAACAACTTGTAGACATATTTACTAAACCCTTACCGAAGGATACATTTGAGTACTTGAGGACTAGACTAGGGGTCCATCTTCTATCTATCGGTCACTAAGGTGATCAAGAGGTTGCATCAACCTATACTTTATCAGAAAATCAAATGATGTTGATGCAAATTATTCACACTTTAGGTTTCCTAAGGTTGTGAAAGCTAGAACAGGAAAATTGTATATCTGTACATTAAGGTACATGATCTAAACCAAACAACAAAGATATTTTTTTGGTTATTGGAGAGTTGTTTATTCTTTTTGGCATTTTTGTCAAAGAGAGAGAAAGATTCATATGAAATATCAGTTAGAGATAACACAAATATGGGAGAGAAAGTCTAATATCTATCGAGTGGGAGAAATAATTAGAGAAGTATCAGAAAGGAAGAAGAAGATCAAATTCACAGGGAGCGTCTGCCTATAATTTTGAAATGCTATGTAGTGATTAAACATATTAAATAATCAAGCTAGGGAGAGATTACTGAGCTACAACATTTACTGAGAGATTTGTAGTACATATGTTTGGTATTCTATGGAATATTTCATATTGTGTTGCCATCAATGCCAAAGGGAGAGATTGATAATCTCCAACTGATTGAATAACTTGATGAAATGAAAGGACAAGTGAAGGATAGTTATTAGAGATCAACGAGCTATTAAAGTGATATGTAAGGCAATTAAATCAGTCAATATGTTGTCATTGATGTCAACTAGTTTTGACCATACTTATCATGACAATTACATACATCTAAAGAATAAAAATGGTAAAGGAAAGAGATATCTACATGAAGAAGAGATAGATATGGAGATATGGATAAGGTATACATTGGGTAACTTATTGATGAGCCTATGGCATCATTTTGTTGACTTGATTTTATTACATGAATTTGTTATGTATTGAAGATCAGAATCGAACAAGTTAATGTGGTCGGTAATTGAGGATTTTTTTATACACCGAGCTAGTGCAGCGTATACCGAGTATCAGTATTAAATGAGTTAGTATTCACCGACACATTCCGTATTGACTGATTAAGAGAAACAATTAAAGTTTATTACAACTGAGTGAATTGATGAGATGGAAAATTGCGTATGATTTTGAGGTAAAAGATAAAGTTATTTATGAGGATCTAACGACTAACAAAATTTAGAGATGATCAAATGTAAGAGATTGAAACATGTTAGAGACACATCTACTGAGGAAGCTTGAAGCAGAAAAATAGACGATGAAGATTAAGAGGTAAAATCTAATGGATGAGATGAAAATGGTTTATGACGTCTATTTAAAGAGACATGAGATTCATTATTGAGTCTTGGGATAATTGAATCTAGAAGAGAAATCACATGGAAGGAAGTTTTCATGCACCATTGATCAAACTGGTTACAGACAGAACTGAGCCAAACTGCACGCATAACCAGGCGTCAGACTATTATTGACTGAACTAAATATATTGAAGGATATGAAGGATTGAAGTGATTATTTGATCATAGGAGGTATTTTGAGCTTAGCATAGATCTAAAAATCTACAATCTTAGTTGTATTTGAACCAGATCACTATTGTATTAGTTTAACCATTGTTACAACTAAATCTCTTAACCGAGTGGACTTAACAGTCTTATTTGTATTTCAATATGACATTCTATGAATGTTGATGGTTTTCTTTTTGACCCCATAGTGAATGTTGGTCAAGAGTTAACTGGTAGTGATAAATCCTTTAACCAGGTCACACCTTACAGTGTGCATTGTAACCTTTAGCAGGGTTGGCTCCTAACCAAGCTTACTTAAGAAGAGTGAAATATTTTGGGTCACCGGTCCCAGGTAGTTTTTCCCTTAGCAAGGTTTCCACATTAAAATCCTTGTGTTATGTGCTATTTGATGTGATTGGATTATTGTTTTACTTTACACATTTCATATTTTGGATTAATCGGTAAACACAGTATTGGATTTACTGATATTCAGTAAATGAATAGAAAGTTATTATTGCTATCTTATCAAGTTAGTTTTTGGTTGAAAAAGTTTGAATATATACATCTGGGAGTTTGGGACTGTAGGATTCACGCCCCCCCCCCCCCCCCCTCTCAGTTATCTAACACACTGCACTCATGAGCTATATAGAAGCATCAACAACATCAACTTCAAAGCCCAAAAAAACTATGAAGTAATTCTCTAGAAAAAAAGATAAGAAATTAGGTATAACAACAACCAAATTGATTGCTCCAATCCAATTGATAAACCCACATGACTGAAAATATAATCCACAAAAAATGATAATTCATCCAATCTTCATACCTCAAAGGTATCCAACATCATCACACTCATGCCACCAACATAACTAACCCATAAACTACAACCTCAAGCTTTGTGTGCTTACCAATCGATGAAGACCAAACACATACATGAACTCCTACTACTTAGGTAATGTCGAATTTGAAAGATCAAAGGCATATTGAGTCTACCAACCACAACTTGTATAGAAAGTGTAACCATGTAGTACCAAGGACCATCCAAAAAGATATGCAAAATCCGTAACAAAATCATTGCAAGAACCATCTCTCTCAACCAACCTCTATAACTCTTCCATGTTATCCACATCCAACAAAGGAAAGAGATAAAAGAACCACCATGTCATCACCAAAAAATAATAAAGTACAAGTGATAACACATGACCACAAAATAATGATCAATGTAGTTCTACCTAAAATCTCAATAAACAATGTTATGTGAACCCAAACATCCAAGAAGACAATCAAGACCAAAGAGAGAACCTTCAAATCATAAGCATGTCCTTCTACAAACACCTCTAAATATTAGCTATGTCGAGTATGCTCTCCTTCACAACCCAGAGAGAAAAGACACAACAACATCCAAAACCAATCAACCTCAAGAGATAAAACATAACACAATATCATAAATTTTCATGTATGTAATCCTCTCAAATAAGATCAAACTACTCCATTTACCATTTTAGGAAATCAGCCCACTACCATCTCCTACTACCATCATAAATGAAAATACACCTCAAGGAGATAACCATGCTATCCATCTCTCATAATGAATCCTCTAAAACCATCTAGCCACAACTCAAGATCCATAAATATGAAAGAAAAGCACAAAGCACTTGAGAGAAATAATGGGAAATACCACTCAAGAGATAAATTGACAAGTAAACCAAGAGTGGGAAATTAAAATGCTCCTCCAAGATATCCAAGTCAGCATGACTTATCCAAGAACAAACTGCTCATAGGTCTTTGTTTAACTCACATCCAACCAAGGTGCATGCTCCTTGAACTTCTTGTTGAAATCTCATTAAGAGTATCCATCTCAACAACATGTCTCTCATATCAAGAGAAATCTATCCTCACCTCAGTCTCCAAGTATCCATTACAAACTCAAAATACAACACAACAGTATCATGAAGTATCAAGAAAATGATCAATGTACTTAATACAAAGAAACTAAAAAAATATTAATGTCAAAGATTCAACCATGGAATCGGGAACATAAACATGACAACATGATCTAAACCACCTCCTCCAAATAGATAACATGCTCCATATGATCATATTAAATAATTGTAAAAGCCACCATGATAACATATAAAATGAAATAATAAACTACACCTCTACCAAGGAACACTTGAGTCCTTAATATGCCAACATCTCCAATCACGTGAAGATACCATCTCTAACTAGTGAACAAGGAAATGTGAAAGACCCTTCTACAACAACAGGAACTGAGACATCCTCCAACATCTGCAATACTAAAGAACGTCATCCATCATCATGTGATGAATAAAAAATCACTACTGAAGCTCCCATTGAATCATGATAGCGAGCTCTCCAAGCACATCACACACCATCTCCCAAAGATGAAAAGGTTTCTTGTGCTACCCACAAGACTTCTCCTTGATACTTAAGTGCATTGTGTACACACTAAAATGGTGCACTTCTATGAACCATTACATGCAAGGTTGCTCAAGAATGAGGCCTCACAAAGTGATCCATAGCTCCCTAGGCATGGAGTGCAAGGGTTTTTAAGAATGTTCTCAGCTAGAGCTATTTAGCCTATAACCTTGCTAGTAAACCATGCAATGGGAGATTCAATGAAGAAAAGGGCAAGAATGCCAATATCCTCAAGAATCAAGAATGAAAATGCAATGCAATGCTATGCTAGAAATGGAAATGCAAGCTAAGCTATGAAAGGAAATATGCAAGTGTTACAACCCAAGCTAATTAATCTATGTGAGCTAAATCTATTGCATCAAAGGAAACTAAGTTATGAAATGAAGCTAAAATGCAAGAATGAAAGAGTAAGAACAATAAGATTTTCAAAAGCTCCAAATGTCTTCAAGAATTCCCGCAGCATAAGATTAGTATTCAAAAACATGATATGAAAATGGAGGAGAGAGCTTTCCTTTTATAAGAAATGCAAAGGAACGGACCATTGAGATTAAGAGGCAAAAGTCTTAATCGGCGGTGGAGGTTGAAAGAGGAGCAATCCATGTGCACAAGTATCCTCCAATGAGAGTGAAGTGTTGACTTTTGAGCCTCATGTGAGACAAAAAGTACTTTTTTCCTTTTTGTGAAATAAGAATAATGTTTTATTTGTGCAACTTAGGATAAGAGGAAAAGTGGGGCTTTTTATTTAATCAAAAGGGGAGGAAATATTCCTTTTAATTAAATAAAGACTTAGGATAAATGGTTAGCCCAAGGATAAAAATCCAATATATGATCGAAATTAAGACTTGATCAAGAAATTAATAATGTTGAAAATATTGATTATTGATAAAAATGATTCAGGATTGATAAATCAAATAAATGGGGCCCAAAGTCTAGGCGACCATTTTTGGGTGCATACACATTGTAATTAGCACAAAGCTGAAAACATTCTTGAAAGATCTCTTGATGCCATTTATCATTGAGACAAGACTCAAGTGTTTGTAGGTGTGCTATAACATGGTGAATGTTGGTCTATTGACTAGCATAGTATTTATCATTGGCCAGGGTATTAGCACGTTGTTGATAAAGTAAATCTTTTTTAAGAAACATGTGTTTACGAATATAAATATTTGTCTAATTAAGCAGTTTACTTTGACTTGAAACTTGGTTTTCACCTATAGGGGAGACATGTTGTGGCCAGAAATCTATTTGGTATTTACTAGTTTGATCAATTTTCGCGAAGTCTTGAAAATCAAGAATAACTCCTATGATAATGGATTTTCCAACAGGGGTATCAACTTGATTCACTTCTTCATTACTATTATTAAAAATAGGGAAAGATACAGATTGATGAGAGAGCATGCAGAATTTACTAGTAGAAAATATAAAATCACAATTTTAACATCTTAACTAACCATCTTCTAGTTCAAATAAATTTACATGAGAACAAGAAGAGGAATTGAGACCAAACATAGGGGCTTTAGAAAACTTAGATTGCAAATTGGAAAGGAAAACAAAGATTCCATTTCAAGAACAAGTTGAATAGTCAATAATGGATGTGAAGACACAAAGTGTTATGGTTGTATGGCAAGTTCATTGAAAACATGTCGTAGTGATTGACTTCGACTTCTTCTGGGATTAGAAAAATTTAAAACACCTTGACCACCTATTTATTCAATATTAACTCCTTGTATTTATGGAGGTTTCTTAGGTTGAGCATCTTTACTCCATAGTTATAATGCCCATTGAGTAGGCATCTTAATATCTTTATGCCTTACAATATGAGGGGATTTCAGCTGAGTTGTTGGACTTGTAAATTTTTATACAGTGGACAGGGATTCCTCTAGGGACATTGCACTTCTTGAATTGATCGTTAATGTAAGAGACTTGTTATACAAGCGGTAATAGATCAAAAAGGTCAATGTATGATCTATTGATTGATTCTTTAAATACATGTTCATTATTTTGAACTCATAGGTCAAGACGTCATTCATGTTTTCATCTTTTAGACTTACATAATAGTCTAAGGACTAGTCAATATAGATAGGACTATTTGACATTGAATCAAAGGATCCTCCAAGTAGTGCATTATATGTTTTAGTAATATGAGCATCTTTTAGGAGCATCATAACTATTATAGGAAAATATTTCCTATAATAACCTAGGATTCCAATACGTACATAAGATAGATGCATGTATTGAAAGTATTTTGGATCCACTCTTGCTTGTCTCTGGAGTTGTCCTAATTCTATTTGGGTAAATAATTTAAAACCTCCTTCACTACCATTGGTAACTGTGTGTTGAAGTTCTGCAACCTTACACTTACTGACACTTTTATATGAAAAGATCTCCTTCAAACCTTTAGGAATATCTCTACAAATCTCTGAAGGCTTGATTCTAATAACTCTAAACTCCTTATCAGAAAAATGATCTCCATAATCTAGACTAGATCTAGCATCATCTAAAGCATTTGCAAAAGATTCATGTAATATAAAAATAAATTAATTATGGGAAAATAAATTGGTAGAACTTTCCTTTTTATTGCGTGAAGCATTTTGATCATCAATTCCCATATCTATAGAATTTTTTACTTTGTCTACCATTCAGTGTGCTTAGACCTATGCTTGAATCCTTGCATAAACCCGAAGATTTTACTACCTTAATGTACCTTAACGACACCTATCCATGACTCAACAAACATGACTTACTAACCAAGTCTTACAATGAACTTTTGTAAGTTTTTGGAGATATAAGGAGAGCTCTACAAGGAGCTATACACTTTAACCAACATTATAATGAAATTTAACAGATGGAAATATGAGATAAAATATTTCTTTTCCATTGAAATAATATTGGAACATATTTATAGATGTTGAATTCTTTAGATTTACAGATTTGATACTAGATTTGATGCAAGTTGTAAGATCATAAGGGACCAACTTCCACTACTTAAATCGTGCTCTTATTACATAAGAAGAATTAGGCTATGCTAGATTAGAGAGAGGTCTGAGTTTTTGATTCCTTGAAAAAGGAAGAGCACAATCCTCTATTCCCTTGATCTCCTAAGACACTTCCAAGACTCTTGCAAAGAATATCCCTAGAAACTCTAATTATGTTTGAGATGAGAGAGTGGTTGGGTATTTATTAGTACTTTCCAGTAGGCTAAGTACTATTGTATCCATTTTTGAGTTTTTGATGTTAACTAGTGATTAAATGAACTATTCTACACCAATGAAAATAATTCTTTTTTGATATTTCATTATAAGTTTTTTCATTTCTAAAATATAGATGCAAATTATTTAACTTTATAATATCTAAAAATTAATTTTTGATCATCTTATTGGATGAATGCATTTGAAGTCTTATTACACGAGTGAACCAATTAAAATTTACCATGTTTGTTATTTATTGTCCTTCCACTTATTTCATTTAATTTTCTTGTTTTTTATGTGAAGTTATCTTGGAATCATCTTTTTTTTAAGGAATATTAATGGATGCAATAAATCAATGAGAATCAAAGATTAAAATAAGTTGATTAAATTTTGTAATTTGTATATTTTTATAATTTATTTCAAAATATTGAATAAATTATTTATTTATTGAATTAGTATGCTACAATATTCCTAATATGGAGTAAGTTACTTATAATTGGTTAGCTTTTTTAATTCATTTTGACATTATTAAAAGTTCATAATGTATCATATTGATCTATTATAACTATTATACCTAAATTAGCACTATTGTTATACTTACAAATAAAATTAAGATTAAGGTTTAAATTAATTATAATTTGCAATCAATAATTATCTATATAATTATAATTAAAAAATTTATTTATTACTACAATTATTATTATATAAAATATTACAATTATATAATTTTTTAATTAATTAAAATATCTTATATATTATAATAAATTTATTAAAATTAAGATTAAATTTAAAATTAATTACTAAAGGCAAGTACTTGGCCACTACGTGGCACTTGTTAGAGCTCGCACGACCTTTTCATTCATTAAACATAATAGATGTTTTAAATCTACCATGGAAAAAATGACACCTAGTAGATGCTTTCTGGATGAGATGCCCACTACGTGATGGTTGTCTCATAGGGTGGACCCTAGTATCTAAAGAACAAGATAAGCATGACCAAAAAAATGTAGGACCGTAACATGTGGTGCGTCACTTTAAAGACAAAATTGAATACAACATAATCTTTTGATCATAAGAAATTTAACCCGTGGTTATAGTGAGGTGGTAATCTTACCCCTTAATCTGTGGTGTGGTCCACATTAATCATGTACTTACCGAGGGACTGATGACTTGAGTGCATGAAATACCCACTCATTAGTCATCACTGTCGATTATTACTTCGATACCTCTAGGACATAAACAGTCATCATGAAGATCCAGAAGAGAAAAAGGATGCAAAGGAAGATCATGTTCCTTCCACATTATCTTTATGGTCTTAGTTTTGCAAGTATCATAGATGCCTTGAGAATGAGCATTTGGATTACCAAGTTTTGGTCGATGGGTTTTCATATAGATCCAGATGGGGTCTTGGGAATTGTGAAGATGCTTCATTTTTTCTAAAATGGTCCAGTGTTGAAATATAGAATCGAGTCCATATGGTTCATAATTTGAACACATATATCAGTTAATAAGATTGTCATGAAATGAACTGAATGTTAATCTCCACACAATACCTTTGTAACCAAAGTATTGCAATTGTTAAGAAGTGAAGGCCAACATACATTATTATTTCTATTATGCCTTTTATTATGACTCTTCATTTCTGAAGACTCTTCATTATGTAATAATCTGGAGCCTTTATATTTGCTGCTCCTGCTCATTTGTAAATAACTTTTGTAAATTAATACAATACTCTACAGTCTGGACATAGCCACAATTTGTGGTGAACCAGGATAAATCTCGTGTTTGTGATTTATCAATTAATTTATTTATCTGTTGTTTATTTCTCGCATTTTCAAACCCTTTCAATTGGTATCAAAGCACAGGTTGTGCAGATTGGAAATCTAGGTTGAATTTCCAGAGAGATGGAGGATTCAAAAGTGGAGAAATTCATAGGCAAGAACTTCAGCCTGTGGAAAGTGCAAATGCGTTCTTTGTTGATCAAGCAAGAACTTGCAATCACAATCGATGGAAAAACCAGTAAACCCACTAGAATGAAAGATGAAGATTGGAATAAGATTGATGAAAAAGCAACGACATCAATTTTACTTTCACTGTCACAAAATGTCTTGTTTAATGTCTTCAACGAAAAGACAACAAAAGGAGTCTGGGATAAACTTCAAAGCATGTATGAAATGGCATCGGCTGCAAATAAAATCTTCATTATGAAGAAACTCTACAAGCTGAAAATGAAGGAAGGGATTGCGATGTCAAATCATATAAATGATTTGAATACTTTATTGTGTCAAGCAACCTCGGTTGGTATGACTCAAGATGACGAAGCCAAAGCCATCATCTTGTTATGTTCTTTACCTGATAGTTGGGATCCCGTAGTTACAGTTGTTAGCACTTCTAATTCTTCAAAGAAGAAGTTGGTCTATGATGAAGTGGTTGCTACTTTACTCAGTGAAGATATGTGAAGAAATAACAAAGACACCCCATCTGATGATGCCCTTACCATGGTCAGCACCGAAAGAAGGGGAAGAAGCCAGCATAGAAGCAATAATAATAATTACAATTACAATCAAAGGAAATCAAGATCACCCAATCGATCAAAATCAAGAGGAAGAAATGGAGAGTTCTGGTTTTGTGGCAAACCAGGCCACTCAAAATGAAATTGCAGATTTTACAAGAAAGCACAAGAAAAAGTGAGGAATAGTGAAGCTAATACAACCTATGGAGTAGATGAAGCTGCTCTAGTTCTTTCTACAAGCAACTCAAAATCAGATTCTTAGGTGATAGATTCAGGAGCCTCCTTCCATGCCACTTCATGTACGGATTATTTTCAAAATTATCAAGAAGGTGAATTTGGAGAAGTATTTTTGGGTGACAACAGGGCATGTAAAATCATTGGAAAAGGTGATGTTGTCTTGCATCTAGAAGGTGGATCCAAATTGCCACTCAAGGATGTTAGACATGTTCCTCAATTAAAGAGGAATCTAATTTCAGTCAACCAACTATATATCCAAGGATTTAAAACGGAACTCACGGATACATGGAAAATAGTCAAAGGTTCATTGGCTATTGCAAAAGGAGAAAAGACTGATAGCCTCTACATTGTGAAACCAATCAATGAGGTGGGAGCTGCTATGACAGTCATAGGCAGTGATGTGACACTTTGGCATCAAAGATTAGGCCACATGAGCAAGAAAGGCCTAGAGGCACTACTCAAGAAGGATCAACTACCGGGTCTCCAATCAACAAACTTGGAGTTTTGTGAACATTGTCTCTACGGCAAGCAAAAGTGGGTCAACTTCTTGAAAGATGGGCATGACATGAAGGCAAAACCATTGGAGCTTGTGCACTCGGATGTCTTTGGTCCTACCGAGGTAAGCTCTTTAGGAGGTGCTAAATATTTCATTACTTTCCTTGATGATTGTACTAGGAAAGTTTGGATATATATGATGGAAAATAAATCAGAAGTCTTTTCTAAATTTAAAGTTTTCAAAGCTCTTGTTGAAAACCAAAGAGGCCACAAGATTAAATTCTTGAAAATGAATAATGGAGGGGAGTTTTGTTCACTGGAATTTGATAATTATTGTGCAAATAATGGTATTCATAGGGTGAAAGTTGTCCCCTACACCCCTCAAGAAAATGGGGCAGCGGAAAGGCTTAATAGAACAATCCTTGAGAAAGCTCGATGTATGCTTTCCAATGCAGGTTTGGGAAAAGAGTTTTGGGCTGAAGCATGCAATACAACATTTTATTTGATCAATCGAAGTCCGTCATCAAAGTTGAACTTTGAAATTCTGGAAGAGGAATGGAAGGGAAGAAGAGTTTCCTACTCTCATCTTAAAGTCTTTGGTTGTCAGGCTTTTGTACATGTCCCTAAGGAGAAGCAGAGCAAGCTAGATCCTAAATCACAGCCTTACATATTCGTTGGATATGGGGAAGAACAATTTGGCTTCAAACTTTGGAGCTTAACCGATAATAAAATTATCAGGAGTAGAGATGTAGTCTTTAATGAGAACATATTTCCTCATTCTAAAGATGAAACTCCTACAAAAGAATACATTCCCCTATTTGACATGATGAATAATGGTAATCAAAATCCTTCCATCTACTCACATGTTAATCCTACATCAAATTCCCCAATCTTTGTTCTGCCCTCAATGCCTCAGCAATCTCTAAGTTCTTCATCACAAAGCTTGATGAATGAAAATTTTCTTAATTCATATGATGGCAATCTAGCTGTCCATCCACATGGATTTGATTCCCCTACTCACGGTTATGAACACTTAGCACAGGATAGTTATGGAGTTCCTCATGGTATTCATGGTAGGCATGAGCTTCCTCAAAGTCACGACAGAGACCTTATTAATTCTATGCTACCTCACAGCAAGAGTGAAAGTCCTTCACATAGCAGAGGAGAATCAATACACAGTGGTAGTCTTCATGAATCCCATGACAGTGCTCATGGAAAGGATGACAAAGCATGTTATAATAGTGTTTTATTACCCCACAGTAGTAATGATTTGCATAACATTGATATTGGTCATAATATCATTCACGATAGTAATGTGTCGCATAACATTGAAATTGGTCATGGCAGGCACGACAGAGAAGAATCATTACACGATGGGAGTCTTGGAATGTATCCTGATAGTCTCCAACATCAAACTAACTGTGCCACCACACTATAGTGTAGAGCACACTCTTGGCAACACATACACCAGTCACGGTAGAAAGGAAAATAATCCCCTGCCACTACATACCCACAACAGGCTTGAAGAACTGCTACCAAGTCACGACAGGGATGATGTAAATCACGACAGACATGAGCAGTATGATAAAATGTGACAGGGAGAAAATGCATTTGGCATACAACAAAATTTACGACACCACACCTTTGCATCCTCTGAAATTGCAAAGGATATTGGACAAAAAACAAAGATTCCTGGAGGACTTTCTCAGAATCAGGGAAATAATAGAGGGAATGATATAGAGAGGCAAGGAATCAAACATCCAAGAGCCACCACTTCTAGCTCTCCATTTGAGCTAGTCCAAGATCAAATAGAAGACATTGAACCTTAATTAAGAAGATACACTAGACAGAGAAAAATGCTAGCCAAATACTCAGATTATGAGCTATTGTTCGCTAAAGAAGCAGAACCTTCTATTCTTGTCTCAAAATTTGTAGAACCATCAACATTCAAAGATGCTCTCAAAGACGTTAACAGTGATAAATGGCAAATAGTGATGCATAAGGAGATGGACTCCTTACTCAAAAATCAAACCTGGGAATTGGTATCTCTTCCACCAGATAGAAGACCACTTAGAAACAAGTGGGTATACCGGATAAAAGAAGAAGATGAAGGTAGAAAATGCTTCAAGGCCAGATTGGTGGTAAAGGGGTTTGATCAAGAAAAGGGGATACATTTTAATGAGATCTTCTCACCGGTTGTCAAAATGACAACTATCTGAACAGTCTTGGGATTAGTAGCAGCATGGGATCATGAGTTGGAATAGCTTGATGTGAAGACCACTTTCCTACAGGTGATGTAGAAGAAGAGCTATATATGGAGCAGCCTCAAGGATTCGTCAAGAAGGGACAAGAGCACCTTTATTGCAAGCTAAATCGGAGTTTGTATGGCCTCAAACAAGCTCCAAGATAGTGGTACATAAAATTTGATCACTTCATGGCTGAGAACAACTTCACAAGATGTGAATCAAACCCATGTGTCTACTTCAAGAGACTTCCTAATGGTGAATTCGTCATCCTCCTTTATGTTGATGATATGTTAGTGGTTGGCACAAACAAAAGAATAGTTAATGAGTTAAAGGAGAAATTGGCAAGGAAGTTTGACTTGAAGGACTTAGGGGCAGCCAAGAAGATTCTTGGCATGACAATCACAAGAGACAGGAAGAAGAAAGAAATTACATTATCTCAACAACAATACATTGACAAAGTTGTTGAGAGGTTTGGCATGGCTGATGCTAAAGTTTCTCCTCTTCCTCTTGTTGGTCACTTCCGCTTAAGTTCTAAATTGTGCCCTAAAACACAAGAAGAAAAGGACTTCATAGAGAAAATTCCATATAAATCCGCAGTTGGCAGCATCATGTATGCAATGGTTTCTACTCGCCCCGACATTGCTCATGCGGTGGGAGTTGTGAGCAGATTCATGAGCAATCCTGAGAAAGCTCATTGGGAAGCTGTTAAGTAGATACTAAGGTATCTAAAAGGAACTTTAGATTATGCATTATGCTTTGGAGGAAATCAGGTTCAGCTGCAAGGTTACACCGATTCTGATCATGCCAGAGACTTGGACAAACAAAGGTCTACCACTGGATATACCTTCACGTTTGCTGGAGCTACCATCAGTTGGGCTTCAAGGTTGCAACATTGCATTGCTCTTTCTTCAGCTGAGGCTGAATACTTAGCTCTTTCCGAAGGTGCAAGGGAAATGATTTGGCTTCAACAATTGTTTGGTGATTTGAAAGTGCATCAAAATGAGTATAAACTATTTTGTGACAGCCGCAACGCTATCTTCATGGCTCATAATCACTCTTCACAATGTTGCTCTAAGCATGCTGATGCACATGCTCATTTTGTTCGTCATGCAGTTGAAGAAGGAAAGTTGGAAGTTGTCAAGATCAATACTAAGATCAATCCGGTAGATATATTCACGAAGATTGTTGCCAAAGAGAAGTTTGAGTGTGCAAGGACTTCTCTTGGCCTTGTGAAGAAAAGATAAGTCAGCTCTTCAGCAGGGTATTGGGTGATCAGTTGTAGCATGGTTGTCCTTCAGGTGGGAGTTTGTTAAGAAGTGAAGGCCAACATACATTATTAGTTTTATTATGCCTTTTATTATGACTCTTCATTATGTAATAATCTGGAGCCTTTATATTTGCTGCTCCTGCTCATTTGTAAATAACTTTTGTGAATTAATACAATACTATGCAATCTGGATGTAGCCACAATTTGTGGTGAACCAGGATAAATCTCGTGTTTGCGATTTGTCAATTAATTTATGTATCTGCTGTTTGTTTCTCGCATTTTCAAACCCTTTTAGTAATTGCAGATCCTATGGGTATGGTCCCTAAAATAGATCTTGAATTAATTGAACACCCTTTTCTTGGTGCAACCATCTTTCTAGTCTTTGGGTACGAGGATTCAGAAACTGAATAGGGATTTGATACCCGATTTCAGGTGATAGAATGAATTGGTCTATTCATTCATCAACAAGTTCATCATCTCCTATAATTTGAAAGAAACTTTTGGTATCCTGCACATTTGATGCTATGAGAATGTGTTTTGTCTGTATCATTCTTAATCTATCAAATAAATAATCATTGGAAAGATCAATGTTTCTTCTATCTCTGCAATCAAAAGGATTATTACTTAATCTGGTACAACTTTCCTCATACCACCATTCTTCTTAGATTATAGTAACATGAACATGCCCTGTATTTTTTGTAGAACCTTCTCTAGACAAGAAGTCTGCAAAAATATTATTGTTTCCTAATAAATGTTCAATTTCAAAATCAAAGGTATTGAGAAACTAGGCCCGCCTGAAAAGGTGACCTCGAATAACCTTATCTTTTATTTCTTTTTTAAAGAACACCCTCAAGTTCTCAAAACCACTTACTAATTCCTCTTTTCCTTGAAAGTTTTTCTCTTTCAAAATTCCTACCCATGTAGTTTCACTTGCATCCGTTTCCACTATCTTGGGACTAGATCCTGGTAAACGAAGAGCTGGAAGTTACACACATTTGTGTTTGATGCGTTCAATAGCTACATCATGCTTGGTTGACCAGGTTGGAGGATTCTTCTTCAACGGTTTATTTAACTCAGTTATATCTTGTGCAATATTATATTAAAATCAAGAAATATAATTGACAAGATAAAAAACCATTGATGTTATTTAAAATTGGAAACTTGAATATTGGCAATTCAAGATAAAATATGGGTTTGTGCTTCCATTCTCCCCATGAAAGAAGACAAATGATAATATAAATAATGGAGTCCTAGGAAAAATGGCTCTTGGTGGGATGAACACCAAGACCATATTGTTGACAAATCTCAATAAATTAGAAGAGATGTGTTGGATGGATGGAAGGACTTTGATTGAAGACAAGGATATCATCAACATAAGGCATGATGGATTTGGAGTGATAATGAAAAATATTATCCATATGATATTGGAAAATAGAGGGAGTTATCTTAATACCAAAGGGTAAGACATTCCATTCATAAATGCCTTTAGGAACAAAGAATGTAGTTTTGTACCTGTCATCAGGATGGAGCACAATTTGCCAAAAACCCTTGGTCAAATCAAACTTGGAATGTATATTACTCGCTTGAATAGTTTTCTATATGTGATCCTTACTTAGTAGAGGATGTTGATTATCAAGAAGATAACTATTTGAGGGTTTATAATTTACCACTAATCTTTTTTCTTGCAATTCATTGTCATTTTCATGAAATTTAGGAACATACATTGCGTGACATGAAAATGGTGGAGATGATGGTGAGATTAATCCTAATGTAAGAATCTCTTCAATTTCATTCTTACAGAATTTGGTTTCTTGAGGACTCGTGAGAAATTAATTTTCTTTTTCGTTTGGGAGCAGTTCATTACCTTCAGAGTCCTTTATGAGTGGTAGTCTACAGACGAGATTACGTTGTTGCTTCTTTAAATCCTTAGTCATCATTGTTTCTTGATTTCTTCTAATTCATGTTCAATACTTTGTGCCTTCTTTGTTATCCACACTGTATTAATCCCTTTAGGCCGCACATGTAAACTTTTGCTAGTATAATCATATTCTATTAATAACCTAAGAACCTTATGATTATTCAGACTGGTTGTATCTCTTGTTATTAAGATAGGTTCCCAGTTTTTTATGGCTTTACTTCCCATGAATCCATCGTAGCCATCAATCTCATAATGTACAAAAACAATTTCATCTATGTGAGCATCAAAGAATTCAATAGGAGCTTCGCATATTAGGTGTGATATATCCTTACCATTGCCAAAATTAATTTTTGTGTTGGATTTAATCCACTGATTTGAAGGAAAATAGTTGTACCTTGCAATATTCAAGTTGGCACCAATATCCCATTAAAAGTCCAATGGGTAATGACTTAATACCTGAGAAGTGTATTCGCTATTCTAATCCTAGGAAGGAAGTCTTGACTAGTTATTTTGAGACTCTATATTGCTTGGAGAAAGGTTCTCCTATATCTTGATTAATACCTTCTACTATAATGGCTTCCTGAATTAGAGGACTATAAGGATTTTCTTCACAGAAAAGATTTTCCTTTGCTGGAGTGGTGACCGAATTGATTTCTAATGATGATCCATAGAATCTCTTATTCATCTTAAAAATAAGTTTTTCCAATTCTTTTCCTTTATCTAGTTCCTCATTTAAATTTTCATTTTCTTCATCCTCAAGCTCTTGCAATTCTTCTTGGGCTTGGTTAATAAATTCCTCAAGTAAATTCATTGTGTATTTTCTCCACATTCTTCTGGCCATACTTCCTACACGAGATCTTCTTCTCTGGTTTGTTGACTGATTGGATGTGTCATGTTAAATGAACTAGGTCGGAGTCTTGGGGATGATGATTTTTGTTGTTGTCTTAGAATGTAATATTTTTTTCTTCAAAATTAGCTAATATTAGCTTGTTAATTTTCCAAGTCTCTAGACCAATATTCATGTTTTGTTGCATCTTTTCTAAGTCACAAATTTCTCAGATTATTCTATCTAGAGACTGTTGGCTAGAAGAACTTCCTCTCATCATTCTACAAAAGAATGATACTTCTGAATCATCAGAGTCAGATTTAGAATGTGGCTATTGTTGATCTATTGCATCGTCAAAAAGATAAATTTAAATTCTTCCTTGATTTTTGAGAGAACAATATCTTCTAGATCTGATGGATACTCATCAATATACACAAATTCTTCTAAATTGTCCAATCTATCTTCTTTGACCATTCGTGCCTTACTTTTATTTTTTGCCTTATGTATATATGGGCACTTATTTGCAAAATGTTCACATTTACATATATAGCATGTAGGTTTCCATCTAGTTTTTCTTGGAAAATTTTCCTTTTTCTATGAGCACAATCAGTGCACTGTGCATACCTATTCTTATGTTTGTGGTAATCTTTTCCAAAACCAAAATTTGGGATTATAGTTTTACACATAGTAGGAGAAGTCAAAGGCTTGACCCTTTTCATCTCCTTCCATTGTCTGACTTCTTTACAGACTTATCTGTTGATTTTTGTCAAGAACTAAATTAATTGAGGAAATGTACTCCCTTAGAGTCAAATGTTCAATGAGAAAAATTTATAATGCTCTCTTGTGATAATATTCCCCTAATCCTTCAAAACGTTTGATGAAGGTTGCGTACATTAGCTCATGATTTTGGTCTTGACCTGACTAATATAAATTTTGATATTGTGCAGCACAATATTCATCAAATTTATTTAGGTCGCAACATTTATTATTCATATACCTATTATAGGTCATTCTTTCAATAGAGTACTTTCTTCCTTCAAACATTCTAAGTAACTGGGAACATACGTGATATATTCCCCTAGTTATAAGTTCATTTTTGTAAGCATCATCTACACAATCTCATATACTCTTTGTTGTACTAGTGATTGAATTAAGAGCTTGTCTAATTACATCTTCTTCATTAACTCCAGTACTGGTAGAAATGTAATTATTTATCCATGTTCTTATGACATCAATGCTTATCATATTTTCAATTTCATTGAGCTTGTTAAAATTAACAAGTGGAGTTGTCTCAGCTTTGTAATTTTGCAAATTTCTATAGGGCTCACCATAACCACTACCATTTCCATCTCCTAGGGCCATATGAATCTAACCCTTTTGTTTTTCTTTAGGTGTAGCATCCCTCATTGTACCAGTAGAAGTGTCCCAAACCTTTTCTATATTTGTCTCATGTATGTTAGGATTCAATCCCTTTGCCTCATACCGAGCTTTAAGGTAACTAATTGAGCTGGTATGGAAATTCATTTTTTTGACTAGTTGAACGGGTTGCACATAAAGGTCAGACATTTTGGTTGTAATTTCTTCCACCTAGGTTTTTATATCAGTGGATTCCCTAAGAAGTGTATTTTATAGATGCAATGTTGTTTGATTGATGTGCTGAGACAAAGTATCATTTTGATTAACTATTTTGACAATAGTAGATATTCGAGCAAAGATTTTTAAGATGTTCATGGGTTTGCTTTGACTGGCTGAATGGGTTGCACAAAAAGATTAGGCATTTTAGTTGTAATTTATTCCACCTAGGTTTTTATATCAACGGATTCCCTAAGAACTGTATTTTCTAGATGAAATGTTGTTTGACTGATGTGCTAAGATAAAATATCAATTTTCTTGATTATTTTGTCATCAGTAGAGAATTTAGAGTGAATATTTTTAAGATGTTGTTCATGGGTTTGATGTGTTTCCCACTAGGCTTCTACTTTCTACTTAAATACATTGTAATCAACACAAAGTTGAGAAACTTCTTGAAAGATCTCCTAAGACCATTTATTAGTGAGACGAGACTCAAGTGTTTGTAGGTGTGCACTAATTTTGTGAATGTTGGTTTGTTGATTGGCTAGGGTATTAGCATGTCATTGATAAAGAAAATATTTTGTAAGCAACACATGTTTATGGATACAAAGATTTGCCAAATTAAGAAATTTTCTTTGACTTGAAACATGGTTTTCCCCTATAGAGGAAACATGTTGTAGCCAGAAACCTATGTGGTATTTAAAAGTTAAATATCAATTTGCATGAAGTCTTGAAAATTAGGAATAACTCCCGTAAAAATGGATTTGCCAACAACAGTATCAACTTGAGTTGCTTCTTCATTACTATTATTGGGAACAGAGAAAGATATAGCTCGATCAAAGAGCATGCAGACTTTATCAGTATAAAATATAAAATCACAATCTTCACATCTTAACTGACCATCTTCTAGTTCAGATAAATGTGTTAGATAACTAAGAGGGGGGGTGAATCAGTTAAATTAGTTATCCTACAGTCCCAAACTCTCAGATGTACTTTTTCAACAAATAAAACAACTCAATAAGATAAGATAACTATCTTTCTATTCATTTACCGAATACCAATAATTTCCAAAACTATCTTTACCGATTGATCAAATATGCAATATGTAAAGTATGATAGAAAAAAACAAATAACACATAACACAAAGATTTAACGTGAAAACCTTGCTAAGGGAAAAACTACTTGGGACCGGTAACCCAAAATATTTCACTCTTTTGAAGTGAGCTTGTTTAGGAGCCAATCCTGTTAAAGGTTACAATGCACACTGTAAAGTGTCACCTGGTTAAAGGATTTATCACTAACAATTAACTCTTGACCAACATTCACTATGGGGTCAACAAGAAAACAATTAACATTCCTTGAATGTCATATGGAAATACAAAAGACTGTTAAGTCCACTCGGTTAAGAGATTTTGTTGTAAAAATGGTTAAACTAATACAGTTGTGATATGATTAAAATACAACTCAATTTGCAAGTATTCAGATCTATGCTAAGCTCAAAATAACTCTAATGTCAATAATCAATTCACTCCATTATATCCTCCAACTTACTTCACTCGATGTATATATCTCTGATGCTTGGTTATGCCTATAGTTTAGCTTGGTTCTGTCTGTAACCAATTTGATTAGGTATGCATGAAAAAATGTCTTCACATGAAATATTTTGCAGTCTCTATTCATCCGACATAATTCAACAATGAATCTCATGTCTCTTAAATAGACATGTAAACCATTTTCATATCATCCATTAGATTTTGCCTCTTAATCTCCTTTGTCCGTTTTGTCGCTTCAAGCTTCTTCGGCAGAGGTGTCAATAACACATTTCATTCTCTTCCCTTTGATCATCTTTGAATTTTGTTAGCCATGGATCTTATAACAAACTTCATCTCTTACCTTGAAATTGTAAGCAATTTCCAGCTCATAGTCGGTTGTTATAACATTTAATGTTTTCATCCATACTAGGTTAATACTGAATGCATCAGTATAACTAACTCGGTTATTACTGTCACTCGGTATACACAAGATTGACTTGGTGCATACAAAAATCTTCAATTACCAACCACATTAACTTGTTCAATTCTTATCTCTTCTTCATAATAGAATAATGTAACATGCTCAAGTCAACAATATAATGTCATAGAATCATAAATAAGTTACCCAATGTATACATTATTCTTATCTGTCATATTCATCTTTTCCCTATGTAGATATCTCATTTCTTCACCATTTCTTCCTTCTATAGATGTTCAGATGTTTGTAACTATCATGATAAGTATAGTCAAATCTAGTTGACATCAATGAAAATAGATTGACTAATTTAATCATCTTACATATTACTTTAATATCTCGGTGATCTGTAATCACTATCTCTTTAGTTCATCAACATATTCAATCAGTTGTAGGTCATCAATATCTCCCTTTGGCATTGATGGAAACACAAATAATATGAAATATGCCATACCATACCAAACATTTGTTCTACGACTATATAGATAAATGTTGTAGCTTGGTAAGCTCTCCCTAGCTTGATATTTAATATGTTTAATCACTACAACAACATTTCATGTAGACTCTCCCTACAAATTTGATCTTCTTCAGTTCTCTAACTCTTACTCTCCCTGTAGAGGATAGTGTAATACCCCAAAAATGGGCTATAGGTTCATTAACCTCCTACTTCTTCAAATCGAACGAAATCGACATCAAAGTCCTAACCTAAGGCACGTCTGAACATTATTGAATCCTAATTGATTTTATCTTAATTCTGCATCAGAGAATATTCTTTGAATATTCCTAATTTATTTAATTATCTTTAATTTAATAATTATTTGGTGATAAATCTTATTTATCCTAAAGTTTGATTAATTGAATATTCTAAATATTTAATTAATTAGATTTAATACTGCCACTTAATTATTTAATTAAATTTAATTACATTTATTCTTAAGTTGTATTATTTCATTTTGACAATAAATCTAAAATCTCATGACTAATTGATTCAATTAATTAATGTTAGTTGTCAATATTTAATAATATGATTTTGAATAAAAGTTTGATTTAATAATTGATTAACCCATAAATCAATTGTTTTAATTCAAAAAAATAGTTAAGTTGAGAATAAATCACTTTATTTTTAAATTAATTTATAATTAAATCATGCACAATCAGAAAAGTAGGCAACTAGAAATTAACAAAAAAATTTAAATTTAAACTCAACATCTGATGATGAGTTGAAATTTTATCTAAACTCTATTTTGAGTTAAACATTGCTTTTGCATGATTTTTGTGAGTTAATTATCTCTGATTTCTTGATAACTCAAAAATCAACCTGAGTTTATCAAGAGTGATTTATGGCTTTTCTCAATGCATCCTCAAACCCTGGATTTCTATAAAATCAAGGCTTAGCTCTTCATAATTATCAACACTTGAATTTGCACAATTACTCTAGCGAATTGGCGATTGAAGGATTAAACACTTGCGACAGGTGATTTGTGAGATCTTTTATTATTGATCATAGTTTTGCATAGTTTTCATATCATAGCATTCATATCAATTCATATCATTCTTAGATTAAATTTGCATTCAATTTCATTCATTTAGCTTAGATTCATACAGTTTTTCCATATTATTACATAGAAAATTTAAAAAAATAGATTAATCTGCATCCATATAGTTTTCATTCTTTTGCATTAAAATTCTTCGTTTAGGTGTTGCATTGTCACTAATCTTGATTTCAATCTGAGAACATCATACTCGCACCTACTAGAAGGCAGTAAATCACCTAGTTAGCTTACTTTCATTTATTTGCAGATTTTGATTTTGCTAACCTCTAATGTTTTACTAAAGTGTTTTGTCCACAGCTAGGTACAATTTTCACACACATTTCTGGCACCCACAGTGGGGCCCTGAAATGGGTTTCCATTTCTTATATATCAATTTCTATCATTTTTTTGTCATTTTCTGGTCAAATCTATGATTTTATTCTCTGTCTGCACATTTTTCGTATGAATTTTGTTAGAAAGTCATACGAGAAGCTACTGGTTATCGTACAACTTTCAGCATTTTCGAGGCTCATTTCAGAAACTACAGATCATCGTTTGAGCGCTACATTGTCATGTGGGAAGACACCCACTATCGTATGAGTTTTCAGACTATCATCTGGGAGGTAACCCACTGTCGTACGAGTTTTGATACCAGGATTCAATTGTCATTTCAAAATTTTAGGAAGTTTTTTAGATTTGATTTTGAGATTTGGACTAACAGCTAACCCTAACAATTGAGATCTTCTGTTTCTGACTAATATTTGCTGAGTCTGATTGGAAAAGCGCAAGAAAAATTGCTAAAATAGGTAAAATCTACTAAGCGCGTTGCGAGGAATTCAAGTATTCTACTACGATTTGATAGCACTTCGATTTGGATTAAAACAAACTCTCACGTGTCAAGCTTGTGTGACTTTTCTTGCTTTCATATCATAGACTTCATTTTTGGGCTATAAAATGAACATAGATTTTCTTTCTGCATATCTGTTACACATAGTAAATAGGCCCTATGAACACTATTTGTGGATGATCTTGAGAGAGTGGGGTTCTTTCACTTGTTCATGCATGCAAAGCTCTTCTTGACGAAGGATCCCCTTGTAGGTAGGGAGGTTACTGAGATTGTCTTGCGTTCTACTAGATTTTTGAGTCTTCAACTTTTGATCGATACATTCCCTCTCTGGAGAGATTGATAGACCATAAGTGGTTGACATCATAGATCTTTGTGAGATAATTTCAGTCTTAGCATGTCAGATTAATCTATCTACTTTGTTTTGGTGAAGTGAAGAGGCTAGGGGATTATGCTCTACTTCCTTTTTGGATAGTACCAGAAACCCAAATCCTTGAATCTGATCTAGTCCCCCTGTGGTATCTTTTGTGAGTCACCTTTAGAGAAGGTTAACCATAGTGGACATTCCCTTAATTGGGTCAACCACATGGATGGAACCTCAAGCGGTAATAGCCATTTTCACCGCGGTAGCAGTGACCACTATATAAATATCTTTGTGGATGAAATCTCCACAAGTGTGGTCTCTTGTTGGGCTATTAGATCTCCCTAGCAGCTCCTGATTGATTAAATTCTTGGATTGTGTCAAAACCTCAATGTGCCTAGATTGGAGTTTGCCCTCTTGAGATCACAAAAGTTGCAAAGTCAGACCATTACTACAAACCCTAGTGAGGCCAAATTTTTCATTTTCTAGAAATATGCGTGTTATTGAAAAACTTTTTGGAACATACACAAATAGCACTTCTAGGGATTAGCACATTAAGTCACTATTGCTTGTTCATGCGCAAGGTTCCTTTAGCCCTTGTTCATTGTTTTCAGATGATTGCTTGCTATTTTGCGTGCTTGATATCTACTTGGTTATTTGAGATGAACTATTACATAGATCTTCAAAACTGGACATAAAACTTTGCCAACAATCTGAAACTGAAAGCCTAAAAATTGCAAAATCTGAAGCAAAATTCCTCTTTGGAGTCAAAAGTCATCCCACAGTCTCAGATTGTCATACGAGTCTTGAGAAAAATTCATTTCAAAACCCCTGTATTGTCGTATAGGAGCCAGTACTATTTCGTAGGAGTGTTGTCAACAGAAATCAAAAGAAAACTATCCCAGGCAGCAATTGGCGTACGAGTCTTGTCAATTGTCATTTGAGATCATACCCAGTGTCGTACGAGCATGCAGAAACTCATTTGAGAATTTTCAAAAAGTTGTTAGAAACTTGTCAAATTTGTCAAGAATCCAGTTTTTACAGTCTATTTCCAAATTCTATCAAAATATTTACTGTGTCAGGAACATAGAAAAAACTAGAAATAATTCAACCGTTTACCTAAAGTGGTCTCGTGAGTCTGATTTAGCCTTCTGATTTATCGATTTGAGTCTTTTTCATCTTGTGTTAAAACCTTGTCAAAATTATCTTCAAAATTTAGTCTTCATACAAAATGGCTAAGTGTTGTGAGCTCATGTCTGCCATCTTTTGGGCATCTACCCATACTACTAGGCCATAGTATCCTTCAGTTACGTCTAATCTAATCTTCAATCAATTCAATCTTGACAAGGTTGCGTCATTCGATCTTATTGAATCAAGTCATTCTTCAGTTGTCTTCATCTTGTTCTCTTGCTTCACCCAAGGTTAATGGTAGAAACTTGAGCTTCTTCACACAAGAAATCTAGAGAAGCACCTCATACCTTACCTTTGTCTACTCACGTGGGTCCAACCTTTGACAAACTCTACAATTCAAGTCTTTACAAAGATGACAGTCTTGGAAATCTTCGATTAAAAACTAGTTACATACCCCCTCCTCCATCAATCCAAGGAGTCAATCAACAATCTCTACATCAATCTATCTCAGGGAGTCCTAAAACTCCTAACATGTCTCAAGGAGGGACACATCATGGGTCTCAAGGACATCACTCTCAACATGGTGTGGATCAAGAACCCATGCCTTCTGAAATTTCTTGATATCAAAATGATGATGACTTCAAGAAAATGATGAGGCATTTCTTGAAGGAAGACAGAGAAACATGCTTTCTAGAGTTAGCTCGTCAAGGGGCTAAACTTCCTCCCAACTTTGATGTTGAAGATTTCATTATGCATGAGGAAGAAACTCAAATCACCGCTATGATGAAATAGATGCATGCCATGCAAGTCAAACTTAACAAACTTGAAAAAGAAAAGGAACCTAAGGAGTTTTCCATGGAAGCTCTATACCCTTTTTCATTCGATAAAGACTTGTACATGTCGCCATTCCCTAAAAGAGTGGAGATGCCTAAATATGATAAGTATGATGGAAACTCTGATCCTCAAGATCATGTCAAAGAATTTTGTACTCAATCTATGGAGTTCATGCATGAACCAACCTACTTAATGCATCTTTTCCCTCGATCTCTGGGAGGGTCAGCCATTCATTGGTTCTCAAAAATGCCTCCTACTATCAAAAATTTTGAGGAGTTAATCAAACTGTTCTATCAACAATACTCCTACAACATTCAACATCCAGTCACTATGATCGATATATGCAATCTGAAATAGAACTTAGGAGAACCATTCCTAAGTTTTCTCAAAAGATGGAGGAAGAAGTTTTCTCTATATGCTAGACCCATTCTAGAAACTGAGAAGCTGGAAATCTTCATCAACAATCTTGTTCTAGAACTCAACTACCATTTGCAAATGCAAAATCATACATCCTTTGATAAGATGGCAGAAAATGCAATCAAAATTGAGAAAGTACTTGTGCAAAAAGGAGACATCACTTCAAAAGGACAAGTATGAATTTGGATCTAATTCTAAAGAAAAAGGAAAAAAATGGAACAAGAATAAGGGCGTCATCACAGATGGCATTTTTGATACTATATGTGCCCCATCTAAGGCACCCGCTTTCAATCTCAAGGTTGGAACCCAGGCCATCAAAGCTTCTAAAGCTAAAGCAATAGATTCAAACAAGAAGTCATCTGACTATAAACCTTGGGCTATAGATCCTAAACGCAAGTTTACTCCTCTTGGAGAGTCCTTGGAATTTGCCATGAAAACTCTATTGGCTAACAACATCATCTTCTTGCTTGAAATCTGACCATTTGATCTTGAACCTAAACCAAAATGGTGGAAAGAGACCGATTTCTATGACTTCCATCGTAATGAGGGTCATAAAACCAATAATTGCGTACGCTTGAAACACATCATACCAGACAAAATTGATAACAGAGAAATCATAATTGACAATCATAAGAGAAATAATGATCATACAACATTCACGGAGCCATTTCTGAAACATAATCAAGGAGATTCATCTTCTCAGCCTAATGTGGGTGCTAAAGTCAATTATGCCTACTCTGGAAACAATGTTGTCATCAATATGGTTGAACCATGTCTATCTGAGCATTGCAATGTCATCACAATTGTAAGAAGAGATAGAGAAAATCAATCAGCGAATGTGGTTACTCGATCACAAGCTCAGGCACATATGCAAGGACAAATCCCAGATTCATCAAATGTCCCTAAGATGCCTTTCAATCTTTCATCTCTTCTAAAAAGAAGGCTGCCTCTAAATCATCAAATCCTAAAGACACGAGGCCAACATCATACAGTATTGTCCAACAACTCCAGCATACAAATGCCAAAATCTCCATGTTTGAGTTGCTTCGGATATCTCCAGCTCATAGAGCCATTCTAGACAAAGCTTTGTTCGGATCCAATGTTGCTGACAACCTTGATTTAGATAGATTCTAGGCTATGGTTGGTCATCTAACATCTCCATAGTATATCTCCTTTTCAAAGGAAGATGATAATTCCTTGAGTCATCTGCATAACTAGCCCTTGCATATTGAAGTCTTGATCCAAAACCATCATGTCAAACACGTGTTGATAGATGGAGGCGCTGGTCTCAACATTTGTTCTTACAACTTGATCACACAATTGAGATTCTCTAAAGCTACCATTGATCCTAAGAAGAAGATAACTATCAAAGCATATGATGAGCAAGAAAGATCTTCCAAGGGAACTATTGTCTTACTTATTAGAACAAGACCTGTCATCAGAGACACCATATGTCAAGTTCTTGATCTACCTTTGGCTTACAACATTCTTCTAGGGAGACCCTGGATACATGAAATGAAAGCTATTCCTTCCACATACCATCAATGTGTGAAATTTCCTTATGAAGGGGTAGAGGTGACGATTCCAACTGACCTATATACAACTTGAAATGCTTTGAAAGAAAGTGTTGATAAACTTGTTCCTAATAACATAGAATCTTCCACTAAGTAGATAGACATTGCTTCAACATCCAAAATGGGAGACATTGCTAAAGAAGTCAAAATCAAGGATAATGGTATGGGAGAATACACAATGGAACCTATTTTATCTCTCACATCTCTCCCATTGTCCCCTAAATCTTATGGACAACCATCTGACAAAGTGAAACCTACAACTAAAGAGTCCCAAGTCATATTCAATGGAAGCTTTGTCACAGAACAAGTATCTAAACAAGAGTTTGAGGAAGATGAAGCTATGCTTGCATGGTTATACAAGGATGAGCCTCAATCCCAATCAGTCCAGAAATGTGACTCTGCTTCAAGCAAAATTCCTCAGAAGTCATATGGACCAGGGGACAAATTGAACACAAAAATGGGATATACTGGAAAAGGACCTCTAGGACTACAAGGTAAGGGTCTTCTATCACCTCTTGACCACCATGGTCAAACCAACAGGAATACAACGGGTCTAGGATATAAGAAGAAGCCTTTCTATCTTAGCAAGAACTCCCCACATGTCTTAGAACAGATTGAACCATCCACAACAAATCAACTAAAGGAAGAAACAACTGAACAATCTGATAGTGATGATTCAGACACCACTGATGAGTTGATTCCTTATGAGCATTTGCCTAAAGAAATAAAAGACCTCCTTGAAGCTGAAGATGATCCAGTAAAAAGAATCAATGCAGTAGAAACACAAGAACCTACTATAGAACAAGAGACAGTTGCACCACAAGAACCAGCTGATCTTGAAGGCAATCAAACAGATAAAGAAGAAGGTGGTAGTTATTTTGAAATAGATTCCCATGAGTATGAATTCAAATCAGAATCTGAGGGTAACCCTTCTTGGGGTATTCATCCTGACTTTACACACATTCTCAGATTTCCTAGAGGCAGAGATGAGGAATCAAATGACTATGAATGGGGAGCCATTCCAGAGGAAGATGAGCTTATCATAGAAAAACATATTGATGTTGTTCACCAATATGCACCTAAACCCAACATAAGTCTAGAGTGAAATAATGAACTTAACGAGTCTGATCCACCGATGGCTAAAGTGGACTCCCATAATGACATTGAGCCTATTTATGAATTGAACGTTTTGAGTTGTAATATCACCTTTGAACTCGAGAGTCAGGTTAGGACCAATGATGAAAGATCCATATCTATAAACAATATTTCCCAATCTTTCACTACTTTGACTATCCAACATCCTGAACTTCTTGACCAAACCTCCACGAATCCGAGCCAAGGTATTTATACCTTTCCAAATGACTATGCCCTTGCTTGCTACCTAAATGCAGTTGAGCCTATGATGACTTCCATCAATGAACCGAGCATTAGCATGACGGAGTCAGACATCAAGTATCTTAGTCAAAAGAATAAAAGTAAAAAGAAAAAGAAAAGGAGTTATGAGGGTGAAAACTATTTTTTGGTAGTCTCAGAACCTACAAAAGTAAAAATAAAAGATGTATCTAAAGGTGAAAACCTCTCTGAGGCACCTAAGGATGAGATATTTGATGTCCTTTCGAGTCATTTATAGGACAGATCTCTAGTTCTAATTGAGCCCACTCAATCCATCAACTTGGGAACAACAGAAGAACCACAGTTGATCCATGTAGCACAATCCTTATCAGAAGAAGAAAAGAAAAAATTTACCACATTCTTAATAGAAAATAAGATCAACTTTGCATAGAAATATTCAGATATGCCAGGGTTGGATCTTGATCTTATAATGCACCATTTATCTATAGCTCCAGGCGTCAAACCTGTTAAACAAAAATTGAGAAAGATGCATCCACATGTTGCACTCTTGGTCAAAGCTGAATTAGAGAAACTACTAAAAGCCAGATTCATCCATGTTATTGATTATGTTGAATGGGTCTCTAATATTGTACCTATTTCTAAACCAGATAAATCAGAGTGTGCACATATTTTCGAGATGTAAACAAAGCATGCCCTAAGGATGATTTTCCATTACCTAATATTGATATGATAGTGGACATGACTACGGGCTTTGAGATTTATTCTTTGATGGATGGTTTTTCTGGATACAACCAAATAACAAATTGCTTTAGAAGATCAAGAGAAAATTTCTTTCAAATGTGCATGGGGTACCTTCTGTTGGAATGTCATGCCATTTGGGCTTAAGAATGCTAGTGCTACATATCAACGAGCTATGACATCTATCTTCCATGACATGATGCATCGAACTATGGAGGATTATGTTGATGATACTTTGGAAAAATCTATGATAAGATCTGAACATCTTAATGATTTGAGAAAAATACTAGATCAACTGGAGAAGTTTAGTCTCGGACTAAACCCTAAGAAGTGTGCTTTTGGTGTCACTTCTGGACAGCTCTTAGGCTACATTGTTTCAATGAAAGGTATTGAAGTTGATCTAGCTAAGGTCAAAGCTATCATGGAGATGCAACCTCCCAAGAATATCAGTCAAATGAGAACATTACAAGGGAGAGTACAATCTATTAGATGCTTCATATCTCAGCTAGTAGACATATCACAACCTTTCACAAAGACTTTACATAAAGGTGTGACCTTTGCATGGAATGAGGAATGTGAAAAGAACTTTAACCATACCATGAAATATCTATCAAATCCTCCTATTTTGATGCCTCCTATACAAGGGAAGCCATTGATCTTATATGTCTTCACCACAGATACATCACTGGGGGCATTACTAGCACAACATGATGAGAACAAGAAGGAAAGAGCTATATACTATATCATTAGAACATTGGTAGCACATGAAAAGAACTATTCAATGATTGAGAAAGCTTGTTTAGTTGTAATCTTTGCATCATAGAAACTGAGACACTATATGTTGGCTCATACTACACATTTGGTAGCTAAGATTGATCCACTAAAGTACCTCCTAAGAAAAGTTGCTCTCACAGGTAGATTAGTTAAATGGGTGATGCTACTAAGTGAATTTGACATTGAATATGTTGAAAGAAAAGTCATTAAGGGCCAAGTCATTGCAGATGAACTGGCTGATGCACTATTGTTTGATGATACACCAATGCAAATGGAATTCTCAGATTCCTCTATCATGAATCTTTCTTCTAGAGCATGGAAATTATTCTTTGATGGCTCCTATACACAGAATGGATCTGGAGCAGGCATATTGTTCATCACTCCACAAGGATACTCAATCCCTAAAGCATTCAGAATCAAGTTTCCTTGCACAAACAATATTGTTGAATATGAAGCCCTTCTTAAAGACATGAAAATAGCAATTGAATGGAGGGTAATAGAACTACACATTCATGGAGACTCACAACTTGTAATACACCAAGTCAATGATGTGTATCAAATGAAAGATGGAAAGCTAATCCCATACAAGAGAATGGTAGATGATCTAAAGAAATATTTCATATCTATCACCTTTGAACAAATATCTAGAACATAGAACAAAGTTGTTGATGCTATGGAAGCACTATCTACTTTACTACAATAGCCAGAGCATGAGCTACGCTACGAGTTCCTAGTGGAAGCACTATCTTATCCTGCATATGATTCCCCCGAAACTTGCATGATCTCCATTGTTGTTGGTCATGATTCATCTAGATATAAAAACCTATTCTCCTATCTCCAAGATCAAGTCATTCTCGATACCTTCAACCACCATGAGAAATGATATCTTATCCGCAATGCATCCCAATATGTCATCATTGGTCACAATCTATACAAACGACATCTAGATGGTACAGTACTTAGATGTTTAGAATGGGAAGAGTATCAATGTGTGCTAGAGGAAGTCCACGAAGGTATATGTGGCTCACATTCAAATGGTTTAACACTAGCTCAAAAACTTATTAGGGCTGAGTATTATTGGCCTAAAATGGAAAAAGAGGCTATCAAGTTTGCTAAGAACTGTCAAAAGTGCCAAGCACATGGTAACTTAATTCATGCACCAGGGAGAGATCTAATTCCCTTTACTACACAATGGCCTTTTCACCAATGGGAAATTGATCTTATAGGAGCCATACATCCTCATTCTTCTAATGGAAATACCCATATTATTATAGCTATAGACTATTTTACAAAATGGGTAGAAATAGTCCCTTTGACTCAAGCAACTGGCAAGCAAATTTCAATGTTCATCTTGAACTACATCAAATGTTGGTATGGTATTCCACATTCTATAGTCACAAATAATGGTGGGTAATTCAAGAACAGAGACTTAGATGATCTATGTGCCAAATTCACGATTACACAACATTGGTCATCAATCTACTATCCTCAAGGGAATGGACAAGCAGAGGCTTCAAACAAGAATCTATTGAAAATCTTGCACCAAACAGTTAATAAAATAGGAAGAGACTGGCATCTCATGATCAATTTAGCTCTCTGGGCCTACATAACAAGTATCAGAACACCCACTGGGGCTACACCATTTGCTTTATTTTATGGGTTTGAAGCGGTACTGCCTATTGAGGTTGAAATCCCATCACTAAGAATCAGAATACATGGTCTAGTAACTGATGATGACTACAAAGTTTCTAGGTTGCAATAACTTGAACTACTAGATGAGCGTAGACAAGAAGTGTATGATCATCTCAAAGTACATCAGAAGAGAATGTCTAGAGGTTACAACAAGAAAGTCAGACACAGAGAATTTCAGGTTGGCGATCTCATCTTGAGAGAGAATCCTAAAAATCAATCACATAGAGAACGCAAGGGGAAGTTTGAACCCAACTGGCTGGGTCCCTTTGTAATCACTGATACTTTTGGCTTTGGTGCCTATCAACTCTCAATGACTAAAGGAGAACAGCTTCAAGAACCAATTAACATTCTCCATCTGAAGAAATTCTACGCCTAAAGCATTCAGTATTAAAAAATGTCCTTAAAAAAATCATAAAAATTAGAAAAAGTCCTGAAAAAATGAACATCTTGGTGAAAACCTAGCAATAGGCACCTTGATGATTCACAAAAAAAATTGAAAAATATCAAAACTATAAAAAAAATTTTAAAAATGAAAATACAAAAAAATGAGAAAAAGAAAAAGTGCCTTGGTGAAAACCTAGAAACAGGTGCCTTGGTAGCAAAAATAGAATCTCTGCCAAGATGGTGAAAACCCGGCAAACGGGTGCCACTTGTTTCAAAATGCTCCATCTATCAGCGCAATCCTGGTCTTTCCCAGCTTTTAGTCTTGCTTTAGTTTGTACATATCTCCCGATTTGTTTCTGTATTCCTGTTTTCAATAATTCGGTCTGTACACCAATAAACTCAAACATCTATATCCTATCAATGTTCAAACTTGGGGGAAATCAAAGTCATATCCTATAGTCCTCAGTATCTCAGATGAGTCATATCCAGTCAAAGTCCTTTGAAGCTACATCTGAGTTAGTCAATTAGTCTCCTCTCCAAAAAGGATTTTGTATCTACAACAATGAAATCAAACATCAACACAAATTGAAAATAATCTATGCTTTTATCTCCTTGTATGCTTACTGATTTGCATTGAGATTTTTGCATATTGTGTCCCTTCGAGATCTTCGATGATGTCCTTTATAGGATTTAGAGAGTGATGACTAGGGGCATAATCTTTTCTTTGTTTTCTTCTTGTATGTGAAAATCTAACAACTTTGGAAATTCTGGATTGAAATGGTGTCTGTCTGTAAGAGCCTCTATCTCGTATTGGATGGCCATGCGTACCTCAACCATTGATACCTGGAAAATTCAAAGAAGTTTGATCTAACTATTGTCTTTTTGAGAAAGTTCTTACTCCTATTGTGAAACGCGATCTTACCTAAGGATGTGAATGATAAAGGGTCACTACGGGTAATTCACACTAGATTTAGAATGATCTCTTGACTTCTTGATGTGTTTTTTCTATAAGGTGTATTCCGGTCATCACAAAATTTATTTTTTGATGCTTATACAAATTGCTATATCAAAATGGACATGATATTCAGGTCATCCTGACTTTTGTGCCTTGGTGCTTATATCTAATCCGAAATTCTAAAAACAAAATCAATATTCATATGTGCATGGTTGTCTAGCCAGTGGGCATTGTATTGATTCTTGTGCATACAAATTGATATTCATATGTTCATAGTTTCCTAACTAGTGGGCATTCTATTGATTTATCCGGTTACCTAAAAAGTTCAATGATGAAAATGACCGACACATGATCAGTGACTAGGTCCTAGGTCTTAGGTTTGCATCTCATTTTGCACTTTGCATGATCTCACAAATTAGCTTGACACTCGAATGATTCTCCAAAACTATGCTAAACATGACACAAGAACTGAGCATTGTATGAAGGTCCCTCCAACTAAACAAAAAGTAGAATCCATTTTCGGGATCAAAATCAAAATCTGAGATCATTTACTATGTCAAAATCGTAATTTAAAATTTTCGGACCTAGGACGACCGACTACTTGCATAATCAACCTTCAATCATCACAGAAATCTAAAATTCAACTTAACTGATTATCTTACATCAAACTATTCAAATTTCAACTTGGTCAACCATGGTCAACTCATGGTCAAACCTAGTCAAAACTTGGTCTCCAGGACCTCCAAACGATGCAGAATGTGTTTCTGAATGTGTATAAGCACTTCTCAAATCAATTAACGTGCTTCTAAATCATTAGCGCTGACTTTTCTTGTCAGATTTCAATTTTCATCCCGAAGGGGGCATGGTATTGCACATCAATCAAATCTGTAAATCAAATCTTTCCTTAGTAATCAAGATAACAACCACGTCTAGTTGCTGATTCATCAAAAGTCTTTGTTGCTTGGGGCAAATCTATCATTTCTTAGGGCATATCAGATTCATCGAGATCCATATCAATTTGGTATTCTCTTAATCTTGTAAACTGTATCAGCTTTTTGTAACCATCGGTTCATTAGCGTCATTTTCCTTGGTTCTTCGTAACTGAAGGGTTCAGATGTGATACCAATATTGATTCCTTTGGAGAATCAGGTCTGGAATTAGGTCACTCACTTCTTTGTAATCATAAGGTTCAGAATTAGGCATTTTGACACTTTTTTCGTAATCACCGATTCATTGTTGCTATAGTTAACATTATATTTGGTCAATCAGGACCTAAATCTTACACTTTCAAATCTTTCAATTGGTTTCTGTCTCGGAATCAGTTAACCTTTCAAATCAGTTCCATACATAAAAAATAGACTATCTTTGAACCACTACGCTTCACACAGTGATTCAAAGAGGGGCAAAATGTAATACCCCAAAAATGGGTTATAGGTTCATTAACCTCCTACTTCTTCAAATCGAACGAAATTGACATCAAAGTCTTAACCTAAGGCACATCTGCACATTATCGAATCCTAATTGATTTTATCTTAATTCTGCATCAGAGAATATTCTTTGAATATTCCTAATTTATTTAATTATCTTTAGTTTTATAATTATTTGGTGATAAATCCTATTTATCCTAAAGTTTGATTAATTGAATATTCTAAATATTTAATTAATTAGATTTAATACTACCACTTAATTATTTAATTAAATTTAATTACATTTATTCCTAAGTTGTATTATTTCATTTTGAAAATAAATCTAAAATCTCATGACTAATTGATTAAATTAATTAATGTCAGTTGTCAATATTTAATAATATGATTTTGAATAAAAGTTTGATTTAATAATTGATTAACCCATAAATTAATTATTTTAATTCAAAAAAATAGTTAAGTTGAGAATAAATCACTTTATTTTTAAATTAATTTATAATTAAATCATGCACAATCAGAAAAGTAGGCAACTAGAAATTAACAAAAAAATTTAAATTTAAACTCAACATCTGATGATGAGTTGAAATTTTATCTAAACTCTATTTTGAGTTAAACACTACTTTTGCATGATTTTTGAGTTAATTATCTCTGATTTCTTGATAACTCAAAAATCAACCTGAATTTATCAAGAGTGATTTATGGCTTTTCTCAATGCATCCTCAAACCTTGGATTTCTATAAAATCAAGGCTCAACTCTTCATAATTATCAACACTCGAATTTGCACAATTACTCTGGTGAATTGGCGATTGAGGATTAAACACTTGCAAAAGGTGATTTGTGAGATCTTTCATTATTGATCATAGTTTTGCATAGTTTTCATATCATAGCATTCATATCAATTTATATCATTCTTAGATTAAATCTGCATTCAATTCATTCATCTAGCTTAGATTCATACAGTTTTTCCATATTATTGCATAGAAAATACAAAAAAAATAGATTAATCTGCATCCATACAGTTTTTCATTCTTTTGCATTCAAATCCTTCATTTAAGTGTTGCATTGTCACTGATCTCGATTTCAATCTGAGAACATCATACTTGCACCTACTAGAAGGCAATAAATCACCTGGTTAGCTTAGTTTCATTTATTTGCAGATTTTGATTTTGCTAACCTCTAATGTTTTACTGAAGTGTTGTGTCCACAGCTAGGTACAATTTTCACACACATAGATAGATGTTTCATTAAAATCTCTCTCCCAATACTTCATAGAAGTCTCTCTCCCTTTGACAACAATGCCAAACAAAAATAAATAGCTCTTCAACAACCAAGTAGGTCTTTGTTGTTTGGTCCAGATCAAGTACCTTTATGTACTGATATACAATTCTTTGTCCCAGCTTCTACAATCTTTCACAACCTTAGGAATCCTAAAGTGTGAGATACATGCATCAACATGAATGATTTTATGATAAAGCACAGGTTGATGCAACGTCCTAATCACCTTAGTGACCGATAGACAGGGGATGAACCCCTAGTCTAGTCCTCAAGTACTCAAAAGTGTCCTTCGATAAGGGCTTGGTAAATATATCAGCAAGTTGTTCTTTAGACTTCACAAACTCTAGTTTCACTTGCTTTTCTTGTACTTGTTCTCTCAAATAGTGATACTTAATAGATATATGATTTGTTTTTTAATGCATCACCAGATTCTTTGAAATGTTTATAGCACTTGTGTTGTCACAATATATAATCACTAGATCAGTGATCACCTCATTCATTCCTTACAACAATTTTTTTATCCATGAAATATTTGAACAATTAGCAGCAATAACAACATACTTTGCTTCAGTAGTAGACTGAGAAATACATGCTTGTTTCTTACTTATCCATGTTACAAGTCTTTCTCCCAAAAAGAATGCTCCACCAGTTGTACTCTTCCGTTCATCAATATTTCCAACCCAATCTGCATCAATGTAAACTCGTAGTTCAAAATTGCCTTCCTTTTTGTACCATAAATCATAATCTTCAATTTTCTTCAAATATCTCAAAATCCTTTTAACAGTAGTTATATGTGATTCCTTAGGATTAGTAGAAAATCTTGCTACAATCCCAACTACATGTGCTATATCCATCCTACTGTGTACCACATGCATCAGTTTTCCAATCATTGATCTATACAGTGTCTAATTTACCTTGGTTGATTCATCATCTTTTGTCAACTTACATCCCATGACCATCAGTGTACCTACCGGTTTTGAATCTTCCATGCCAAAATTCTTCAACACTTCCTTGATGTATTTTGATTGTGTTATAAAAATCCCATCATTTTGTTGTATAATCTGCAATTCTAGAAATAATTTAATCTCTCCAAACATTGACATTTCAAACTCTTCTCATTTCATCATCAAAAGATTTGCAAATAATATCATGTCCTCCAAATATTATATCATCAACAAAAATTTCAGCAATCAGAAGAATATTGTCATCAGATTCTCCTTTCATGTACAAATTTCTATTGTCACTTGTCCTCACAAAGCCAATACTAATAAGATAAGCATGTAATCTTTCATACCATGCTCTCGGTGCTTGTTTTAGTCCATACAGTACTTCATGTAATCTACATACCATGTTCTCATTTGGATCAACAAAACCTTTCGGTTGTTCTACGTAGACCTCTTCCTCAAGAATTCCATTCATAAATGTTTATTTCACATTCATTTGATATACTTTGAATCTTTTAGTGCAACATATGCAAGTAATATTCAGACTCCTTCAAGTCTTGCTACTGGTGCAAAAGTTTCACCATAGTTGATACCTTATTCTTGTGCATATCCCTTGCATACAAGTCTTGCTTTGTTTCTAGTTACTTCACCATTCTCATTCAACTTGTTTCTAAAAATCCACTTAGTACCAAATACATTTTTATCACTCGGTCTCGGTACCAATATCTATGTTTTTTTTTTCTCTATCTGTTCAATTTCTTCATTCATTGCCTTAATCCATTCATCATTCTCAAGTGCATCTCTAACATTTTTAGGCTCAAATTCACAAACTAAACATGTGTTTTGTCTTAACTTACTTTGTGTCATCATACTAGCTTGCTTGTCTCCAATAATTTGGTTTTGTGGATGGCATCTTTTAACAAATCTCACTAGTACTTGCTCTCTTCTTTGCTCATCATTTGGTTCAGGTTCATTTTCTTCCTCGGTAGCATCTTCCTGGTCCTCGGTTTGCATTTGCTGATTCTCAGTAGCATTTTCCTGTCACTCGGTAGACTCATCCTCTGGCTTGGATAGATAGTCTAGATGTTCAATATATGTAAACCTACCATAGCCTTTTGGTTCCTTCCCGCTTTCTTCATCATTCTTCTCGGCAAACTCATCAACTTGCACATTAGCACTTTCAATCATTTTGTTAGTAGCCTTGTTCAAATATTTGGATTCTTTGCTCTTAGTAGAATATCCTAGAACTATTCCTTCATCACCTTTAGAATCAAATTTACCATTTTTATCATCTTTCAAAATGTAGAATCTGCTTCCAAAAATTCTAAAATAACTTACATTCGGTGTGTAGCTAAACCATAGCTCATAAGGTGTCTTATTTGTATTTTTCTTGAGTTGAAATTGATTAAATGTGTATACAACACTGCTAACAACTTCTCTCCAATACATTTGTGCAACATCTTTTTCAATCATCAATGTTCTTGCACAATCAACTATAGATCGATTCCTTCTTTCTACAATACCATTTTGTTGTGGTGTCCTTGCTGCAGAAAACTATCTTTTAATTCCATGCTCATTACAAAAGTTAGTGAATTCATCAGAAATAAACTCACTTCCTCTATCAGATCTTAAGCATTTTCAATCCTTCATGGTTTCCTTTTCAACTTTATCTTTATACCACTTAAACAGTTTGAAAGCTTCAGATTTCTTTTCAAAAACATAACTGTCAACATCCTAGAGTAGTCATCAACAAATAAAATATAATATTTGTCACCATAATAACTTTGAGTTCTCATAGGACCACATAAGTTGGTATGTACCAACTCTAAAATACCTTTAGAAGAATAGTCTTTTCTTTTAAAACTAGATTTAGTCATTTTCCTTTCTGACATTGATTGCACATGACATGGTCACGTTTAGTTAGAACTGTTAAACCTCTAACTCTTCTCTTCTTACTAATCTTAACCATGTTATCAAAATTTACATGACATAGTCTTTTATGCCACAACCACACATCTTCATTTCTAGCCAACAAACAAGAAGTTTCAACATTTTCAAGATAAAATAGATTACCTTTGGATTGTTCACTAGTACCCGCGACCAGATTTCTAGTTTTATCATAGATATTTACCTTTCTACTTTCAAATGCAACTTGGTGACTTGAATTATTCAATTGTGCTACACTCAAAAAATTATAGTTAAGTCCTTTCACCCAATATGCATTCTCACATCTAATCTTATTATTCAACAAGATAGATCCTTTTCCTTTCACTAGACAAGGTATATCATTTCCCATTTTAATAGATCCTCCATTATAATGTTCAAGGTATTCAAATTTATCCTCATCACCAGTCATATGATGTGTACAACCACTATTAATAATCCATGTATCATTCTTGCTAACTTTAGACATAAGTGTTGTTTCTACATACATTTCTTCTTCTTCTGAATCATCTTTCATTGCTACATCTTCATTAGTGTCGGTGTCAGCCAGGTAAAACTTTAAGAAACCCCCTCCTTAGAAAAAGTGTAAAATCCTGGCGAATCCTACATTATTTTGGGTCGAAAAAAATAATATTGTTGGCAAAAAAATTTAATTTGAAAGGAAAAAATATTATTTGTGCTAGCGATTTTTTTTCACTTATATGAAAATTCTATAAAATATTGGTGAATCTTCCATTATTGAAGAAACTCATGATGACACGAACACATACCTATAAATCATCCCCCAAAAGTCTCCGGAATAGAGACATGTGTCAAATCTATTTCGGGCCAAAGTTTTAAAAGCCATAAAGTTTCATTGAAAGTCTTTGGAATAGAGACATGTGTCAAATATATATATGTAACACGTACCATAACGTTAAATTTTGACCACATATTGGCGAATATGGTTTTCCGTTACAATAAGCTTTGGAAATTGTAAGCAAAATTTTTCAATTTATAGTGTCCAACAATTAGATTCAATTGGCAATATTGTGAAAGAAAAGGGGAAAAATACATAAACCAATGGGCGATGGACTTGGTAATTCCACCCAATATTTATAAAGTTTGGGTGAAACAGTCAACTTGATATACAAAGTATATTCACCAAATCTCAGGTTGGTGACATGTGACATTCACCAAATGGCAAATATTTGCCACTAAATTTTCCCCTGGTGTCGGTGTCATTATCATCATCTCCAACAAGGTAACATGCCTTCTTGCCTTTGTCTTTGTAGTCTTAGTTGTTTCTTCTGTCATAGTGTGGGTTTCCCTTGTGATCTCGATTATCTCTTCTGCCAAACTTTCCATCACTAGATCAGTCATTGTCTTTATCTTCATCTTTCCTGTTAGGACATCTAGTAGCAATATGGCCAATCTCTTTACAATTAAAACATGCTAAAGGTAACTTTCCTTTATACCTTCCTTTACCTTTCTGAAGTCTCCTGCCCATAAGTGCTTCAAGCTCATCAAGCTCATCTTCACTGTCGCTGCCACTTTCATTTCTTATGTCATGTTTACTGTTGGACTTACCAATCTTCAGGGATGACATAAATGCAAACTCAACACTCGGTACAATACTGTTATCATAGTTATTTAGCTCAAAAGTATTCAAATTACCAATTAGACTATCCAATGTAAGAACGTTGTTCGGTGCAGATCTTATTTTATGAATAGCAAAGATTCTAATAGCATAGATAGGCAGCAAGGTTCTAAGAATTTTACTCACAATAGTGTCTTCATCAATAACACCTCTTGCTCTCGGATAACATTGACCACCTCCTTGATTCAGATAGATTATTGTGTGATGTTTTCACCATCTTTCATCTTCATATCATCAAATCTACCTCTAAGGCTTTCATCTCTGGCTCTCAGTATATTTACATCTCCTTCATGAACTAGTGCAAGTTTGTACCACATTTCTTTCGCTTTAGTGAATGCTTTGACATCTTCAAATTTTGCATCAGATAGGGCAACAACAATCTCTATGATTGTTATATTTTGTTCATGTATGTCTCTCAGTTGATCAACTGTCAAAGGTCCAATAGTCAGTTGTATGTAGCCATTGTCTAGGAGTTGAAGAGAAGATTCTCCAATTCCAGATATGTGTAGCCTCATCCTGCTTTGTCATGTTGAGAAGTTATCTTTGTTCAACTTAGGCACTTCCCTTTTATACATCTTGTGATCTTTTTCTCAAGTCCTTGAAACTTTCCTCCAAGAAACCAATATGATCTGATACCAATTGTTAGATAACTGAGAGGGGGGTGAATCGGTTAAATCAGTTATCCTACAGTCCCAAACTCTCAAATGTACTTTTTCAAACTTTTTCAACAAATCAAACATCTTGGTAAGATAAGATAATTATCTTTTTGTTCATTTACCGAATACCATTAATTTCCAAAACTGTCTTTATTGATTGATCAAATATGCAATATGTAAAGTATGATAGCAAAACAATCATAATAAATAACACATAACACAAAGTTTTAATGTGAAAACCTTGCTAAGGGAAAAACCACTTGGGACCAGTAACCCGAAATATTTCACTCTTCTGAAGTGAGCTCGGTTAGGAGTCAACTCTGTTAAAGGTTACAATGCACACTGCAAGGTGTGACCTGGTTAAAGGATTTATCACTAACATTTAACTCTTGACCAACATTTACTATGGGGTCAACAAGAAAATAGTTAACATTCCTTGAATGTCATATGTAAAGTCAACTCGGTTAAGAGATTTTGTTGTAACAATGGTTAAACTAATACATTTATGATATGATTCAAATACAACTCAATTTGCAAATATTCAAATCTATGCTAAGCTCAAAATAACTCTTCTAATCAATAATCAATTCACTCCATTATATCTTCCAACTTACTTCACTCGGTGTATATATCTTCGATGCTCGATTATTCTTGCAGTTCAGTGCGATTATGTCTATAACCAATTTGATCAAGTATGCATGAAAAAATGTCTTCACGTGAAATATCATGCAGTCTCTATCCATCCATCATAACTCAATAATGAATCTCATGTCTCTTAAATAGATGTGTAAATTTTTTTCATATCATGCATTAGATTTTGCCTCTTACTCTCCTTCGTCCATTTTGCTACTTCAAGATTCCTCAGCAGTTGCTACTTCAAGATTCCTCAGCAAATGTGTCAATAACACATTTCATTCTCTTCCCTTTGATCATCTTTGAATTTTGTCAACCGTGGATCTTATAACAAACTTCATCTCTTACCTCGAAATCATAAGCAATTTCCAACTCATCAATTTCAGTCGGCGGTTATAACATTTAATGTTTCATCCATACTCGGTTAATACTGAATGCGTCAGTGATAACTAACTTAGTTATTACTGTCACTCAGTATACACAAAAATAACTTGGTGTATACAGAAATCTTCAATTACCGACCACATTAACTTGTTTAATTCTAATCTCTTCTTCATAATAAAATAATGTAACATGCTCAAGTCAACAATATAATGGCATAGACTCATCAATAAGTTACCCAATGTACACCTTATCCTTATCTATTGTATTCATCTTTTCCCTATGTGGATTTCTCATTTCTTCACCATTTCTTCCTTCTACAGATGTTCAGATGTTTGTAACTATCATGATAAGTAAAGTCAAAACTAGTTGACATCAATGACAACATATTGACTGATTTAATTATCTTACATATCACTTTAATAGCTCAGTGATCTCTAATCACTTTCTCTTTAGCTCATCAAGATATTCAATCAGTTGTAGGTCATCAAAATGTACATGAGAACAAGAAGAGGAATCGACCAAACATAGGGGCTTTAGAAAACTTAGATTGTACATTGGGAAAGGAAAACAAAGATTCCATTCTAGGAATAGGTTGAACAATCAGTGGTGGTTGTGAAGACACAAAGTATCATGGTTGTACAATAGGTTCATGGAAAACATGTTGTAGTGATTGACTTTGACTTATTGTGGGATTACCAAAGTTTAAAATACCTTGACCACCTATTTCTTCAATATTAACTCCTTGTAGGTGTGGAGGTTTCTCAGGTTGAGCATATTTACTCCATAGTTCTAATGCCAATTGAGTATGCATCTTAATATATTTAGGTCTTATAATATGAGGGGTTCTCAACTAAGTTGTTGGACTTGTAGATTTACATGCAATAAAAAGGGCTTCCTCTAATGACTTTTCTCTTCTTAGATTGATCATTAATGGAAGAGACATGTTATAAAAGAGATAATGGATTAGAAAGGTCAATATATGGCTTATTGATTAATTCTTGAAATACATGTTCATGGTCTTGAGCTCGTAGGTCAAGATGTCATTCAGGTTTGTATCTTTTAGACTTACATAATAGTCTAAGGAACAATCAATATAGATAGGACCATTTGACATTGAATCACATGATCCTCCAAGCAGTGCATGAGATGTTTTGGTAATATGAGAATCTTTTGGGAGCATCATAACTATTGTAGGAAAACCTTTCCTATAATGACCTAGGATTCCAATACATACATAAAACAGATGCATATATTGAATTTTTTTTGGATCCGCTCTTGCTTGTCTCTGGAGTTGTTCTATTTCTTCTTGGGTAAATAATTTTAAACCTCCTTCAGTACCATTGGTAATTATGTGTGTTGAAGTTCTGCAATCTTACACTTATTGACACTTTTATGTGAAAAGGCCTCTTTCAAGCCTTTAGGAATATGTCTATAAATTTTTGAAGGCTTGATTCTAGGAACTCTAAACTCTTATAAAAAAATGATCTTCATAATCTAGACTAGAACTAGCATAATCTAAAGCATTTGTTGGAAATTCATGTAATGTAAAATATTGTTCATTCGAGGAAAATAAATTAGTAAAACTTTCCTCTATATTGTGTGAAGTAGTTTGATCATCAATTCCCACATCTATAGAATTTTTGACTTAGTCTACCATTGAGTGTACTCAAACCTACGCTTGAATCCTCACTTAAACTGGAAGCTTTTAGTATATGAATCTTCATTAAAAATGCCTATCCATGGCTCAACAAACATGACTTACTAACAAGGTCTTACAAAAAACTTTCATGAGTTATGGGAGCTATAAGGAGAGCTCTACACGGAGCTATACACTTTAAACAAAATTATAATGAAATTCAACAAATGAAAATATGAGATCAAATATTGCTTTTCCATTGAAATAATATTGGAACATATTTATAGATGTGGAATTATTTAGTTTTTAGGCTCCGATACCAAATTTGACGCAAGCTGCAAGAGGAGAAGGGACCAATTTCTACTACTTAAATCGAGCGCTTATTGCATACGAAGAACTAGGCTATGCTAGATCAAAGAGAGGTTTACGTTTCTGATTCCTTGAAAAAGGAAGAACATAATCCTCTATTCCCTTGATCTTTTAAGACACTTATAAGACTTTTGCAAAGAAGAATCCTAGACACTCTAACTTGTGTCTAAGAGGAGCGAGTGGCTTAGTATTTATAAGAGCTCGCACCGCCTTTTCATTCATCAGACATAATAGAGGTTTAAAATTTTCCATGGAAAAACAGACACCTAGCAAAAACTTTTTGGATGAGATTCCTATTGTGTGATGTGTGTTTCACATGGTGGACCCCAATATCTCAAGAACAAGATAAGCATGACCGACAAACATGAAGGACCACAACATGTGGTGTGTCACTTTATAGCCAAAAGTGAATATGGTAGAATATTTTGATCATATGAGATTTAACCTATGGTTATAGTGAGGTGGTAACCTTACCCCTTAATTTGTGGTGTGGTCCACGTCAATCCTTTGCTTACAGATGGACTAATGACTAAGATGAGTGGCATACCAACTCATTAGTCATCATTGTCGACTATTCCTTCAATGCATCTAGGACATAAACAGTCGTCATGAGGATCTAGAAGAGAACAAGGATACATAGGAGGATTAGGTTCCTTCCACATTATCTTCATGGTCTTAGTTTTGCAAGTACCATAGATGCCTTGAGCATGAGCACTTGGAATACCAAGTTCCAGTTGATGGGTTTTCGTATAGATCCGAATGGGTTCTTTGGAATTGTGAAGTTACCTAATCTTTTCTCCAATGGTCTAGTGTTGAAATATAGAATCAGGTCCATATGGTCCATAATTTGAACACATATACTAGTTAATCAGATTGTCATGAAATAAATTGATTGTAAATATCCACACAATACCTTTGTAACCAAAATATTGGAATTGCAGATCCTGTAGGTATGGTCCTTGAAATAGATCTCAAATTATTTGAATACCCATTTCTTTGTACAACCATATTTCTAGTGTTCGAATATGAGGATTCATAAACTGAATAGGGATTTGATACATGATTTTAGTTGATAGAATGAATTGTTCTATTCGTTCATCAATAGGTTCATCAACTCCTATAATTTGAAAGAAACTTTTGGTATCCCACACATTTGGTGCTATGAGAATGTGTTTTTCCTGCATCATCCTTAATCTATCAAATAAATAATCATTAGCAAGATCAAATTTTATTGGAACGATCAAAGTTTCTTCTAGCTCTATGATCAAAAGGATTATTATTAAATTCAAGACATATTTCCTAATTCCTCATACCATCATTCTTCTCGGATTCTAATAACATGGACATGCCTTGTAGCTATTGTATAACCTTCTCTACATAAGAAGTCTACAAAAATATTCTCGTTTCCTAGCAAATGTTCAATTTCAAAATCAAAGGTATTGAAAAACTAGGCTCACCTTAAAAGACAACCTCAAATAACGTTATCTTTTGATTCTTTTTAAAGCCCTCAAGTTTTGTAAATCACTTACTATTTCCTCGTGTCCTTGAGAGTTTTTCTCTTTCAAAATTCCTACCCATGTAGTTTCACTTAAATTTGTTTCCACTACCTTGGGACCTGATCTTGGTAAACAAAGAGTTGAAAGTTCCACACATTTGCATTTTGATGCGTTAAATAGTTGCATCATGCATGGTTGACCAAGCTGGAGGATTCTTCTTCAACAATTTATTTAACTCAGTTCTATCTTATGCAATATTAGAATAAAATCCTGAAATATAATTGATAAGACCCAAAAACCGCTGAAGTTCTTTAAGATTGGAAACTTGAATATTGGAAACTCGGGATAAAATATGGGTTTGTGCTTCCATTATTCCCCCCGCCCCCATAAGAAGATGAATGCCAATATAAACAATTGAATCCTATGAAAAACGTCTCTTGGTGGGATGAACAAGACCATGTTGTTGAAAAATCTCAAGAAATTGGTGGAGATATGTTGGATGACTAGAAGGACTTTGACTAAAGACAAGGATATCATCAATATAAGCAAGGATGAATTTGGAGTGACGATAAAAAACATTATCAACATAGGGGCTTTATAAAACTTATATTGTAGATTGGCAAAGGAAAATAAAGATTCCATTCTAAGAATAGGTTGAACAATCAGTGGTAATTGTGAAGACACATAGTGTTGTGGTTGTATGACAGGTTTATGGGAAACATGTCGTAGTAATTTAATTTGAATTATTCTTGGATTCGCAAAGTTTAAAACAACTTGACCACCTATTTATTCAATATTAACTCCTTGTAGATGTGGAGGTTTTTCAGGTTAGTTAAACCAAGATTTCCAAACTAAGGAAATACACCATGCTATAGGACCCCATAACTGACTTGTTGGAAAGTTGGCTATAGTGATGTATATGAATTGATATAGTTTTTTCATTATGGCAACAAAGTCATATAGAAGTTTGGAGTCAGCACACTTGATGAGAAGATTAGAAATCGGTTAAGTGTTGAAGACTAGATAGTGTATAGAGTTCCTGTAGCTTAGAGCATCAACACACATGCATATGGCAGAATTATGGTATGCACCCTGGAAGTTAAGTTGGTTAGAGTATATTCATGCTTAGTCTATGAGCGCATGATCAGATGTGCAAGTATGAGAAAGATACAGTCAATTGAAGTTGCACAGCCAGTGTGTGCTAGTGAAGAACAGAGTAAGTAGCCGACAATTATCATTTTGAGTTGTGACTATATTCTAATGTTATAAAGGATATGTGCCTATTGTAATTAGGTTTCTGACATGTATATATTTTTTATTGTAAACACGCTTAAGCCAATTCATTTGGAAGTGTTGTATGTAATAGGTTTTAGGGCCAACCTAGTTGTTTGTTTTGTATGTGCGTATAAATATAAGATGCGCCCATTGTATTTAGCATGGAAGTGAAGATAGAGTTGTGATAAGTAGAGAAGAAGTGTGCGAAGACAGTATAAGATGTATTAGAGCTTTGCAAGAGGTCAAAGAATCAACGCATAAAAGGAACTGATCTGACAAGCAGTGTCACAATGATTATAGTTCATCATGCAGATATAGTGTGTATCTGAGATTAGAAGGTTCTAGTCTTCACCACTTGAGCAGTGAGCTCTAGGATAGTGCATCCTCTACTCTAACAGGGACTATTGTAAAAGAATCCTAATAGGGTCTGACCCTTAACAAGGTCTACTATACTTAATGCATTGTAAAGAAACTCCTAATAGGGTTAAGGATCTTCTAACAAGGATCACAAAACACTAGTGCAGAATATTAGTGGGTGTCAATTCCCACCTGAGTTTTTACCTATTTGGGTTTCCCCATAACCATATTGGTGTCATGTGTTGATTTCATGTTTTATGTTTATGTGAATGTTTATTTCAGTTCTTAAGCATTCAAATTCAGTTTAAAGATTAAAGTAAAAAGATAAAATACAGTAAACACTTATTCACCCCCCCCACCCCCCCCCCCCCCCCCCCTCTCAGTGTTCCCATTCCTAACAATTTGTATTAGAGCTCTGGTCCTTAGCAAAGAAGTTTAACCACTTGAGGAGATCATGGACAAAGCAGAAATGAAACATCTGAAAAGAAATCTTGAAGCTACTCTTGAATACCTAGACAAATCAGAAAGAGAAATTGAAGAACTAAAGGAAAAGGTCAGTGATGCTTAATTAATTATCAAAAGACTAAGAAAGGATTTGAAAGAATGCTCTAACAGTGATCTAGGAGAAAAATTCAAGAAGTTGAATGAAGAAAATGCATCTTTAAAAGAGCTACTTGAATAATTTGATGATAAGTTGATCAACAATCAGGAAGTCTATAATGAATAAATCAAAGAGAACCTTCAACTCAATGAAGAACTAAGGCAAGCAAACATGGAAATATTGGAGCTAAGGAATAGAAAAGAAAGCTTGGAGTCTGAATTGAAAGAAGCAAAGAATCATATTGAAAAATTACACACCAGTTCTGATTTGATAGAATCTCAGTTGTATGCAAGAAGAGCCAAAGGAGACACTAGCTGTATTGGATACAATGAAGCACAAAATCAGATTGACAACATGCGATCAAGAAAGGATACACAAAAAGACTCTACTGATATTGAGAAGACTGAAGATCAAACCAAAGATAATGGTGAACCACCTAAGAATAAGCGCAAGCCAGTAGACCGCACTTGTTTTGCATGTAACAAGCATGGACACATAGCAAGGAACTGTACAGAGGTAAGACCTTTTAATGGCTACTGTTATTCATGCAATAAATTTGGTCATAGAGCTATGAATTCCAAGACTAGTAAGAAGAATAGGATTCAGCATGATCAAAGAAATCAGAATTAGACAAATATAAGAAGTTCTCAGAATGTTACATGTCAGATATGTAACTATAATGGTCACTCAGCGAGACAATGTAGAATGGTGACTCATGTCAATGCGTCGAGGAATGTAAGACCTCCAGTCATTTGTCACTCTTGTAACAAGGCTGGACATATCTCAAAGTTATGTAGATCAAGGATGCAAGGTTAGGAAAGCCCTAAAAAGGCCGAAGAACTAGTTATGGATCCTGAAGGAGAAGTCAAGTTTGTGAAAGCCTCAAAGGATGCGAGCTTGATTTGGATAGAAGGAAAGAAGGACAAAGTTGATGAGAATATATTGGATGCATCCACAGTGGACGCACCCTCTACATCTAGATGAATGGCCCTCAGGGTCATAGGGGGAGCTAATTTAGCTCTAGACCCCTGCGTGGCTGGTATACTCACTCTCAGAGTATGCGCCTTTGAAATTAAGCTTTTGGAGTATAAAGGAACCTTCGTGCAAGAGCGCACATATTGATTATTAACAGAACTCAAGTTGGAAATTTTAAAGTGACAGCCTAGTTTACGCGGCAAGCATTAATGGCAGAATTTTCACTTCAAGTACACAAAAAGTTGTTTGATTACTCATTGCATTCAAATTCAGAGCGATTAAAAAGTAGAAAGAGCCTTATAAGTTGTTGTGAAGACTTGTAGAGTGATCTATCAGTGATTTGCAGTAATTAGCAGTGCATTTGGTCGGTTGCAGAAACCCTAGTTCGTCGCATCGATTCAGAAGTCTTTAGATTATCTCAGAGATCAGTTGGAAAGAAATTAAACAAGTAAGTCATGGCTACTCCCATAGTTTTTTATGTTGCAGAGAATAAGAGATATGTATTTAAGAAGCATCCATTTAAGTCAACCCTAGATGATTTAGAGGGAGCATTCTCCCGCAGGCTTATGGGCGTTATGCATGTCGAGGACATTAGGGCTTACATCTACTACAAGAAAGAACCAATAGGGTTGGATAGGTTAAGGGTGCACATGGATACCATGTTGAAACCAGATAAAACATTCATGGATGAATATGTTAAGTGGAATGATCACCCTATAGTTGAGTATGCTACGACATATGAATTTTATGAGACTGAATGGATTAAGATACTATTGAGCATAATTCATGATGATTTATTTTGGATAGGTGATGTGCCAGTAAGAATCACCAATGACCTAATACATGAGATGATAGGCCTTTCTAGGACAGGCGGTGTCCTTCTTGTGGGCAAGGATGTCTGGAAAATTGTTGAGCAAACATGTAAGTCAAGGAGTGATAGGCGCAGGATGACAATTGAGTCTATTGAGCAAGCAGACATCAAATTGATGTCTACGATACTTGGACATAGGTTTCATCACACCAGTAGGGTGAATAGTGTGTCTACGGGCACAATTCTAGCAGCCATCAGACTTGTGAAGGAATATGGGGAGTTCAATCTCTGTGAGATCTTGCGTGCAAAGTTGATTGATAACATCAAGGCCATCAAGCATGAAAAGACTAAGATATTCAGGTTTGGGTCTTTGATCATTTACATGTACCTTCATATAGTTGGGAAAGTATCAGATTTGTATTTGGACAAGTCCATTCCAACCATGCCACATATATCTTACAAGGAAACCACTGAAAGTACTTTGAGAGATTACATAACATTGGAGTTGAAGACTTTCAAGGTCAAGATGCAAATGAGGTTCATAATTCTAGAGAGCATTGTGGAAAAGTATAAGGATACTATTTGCTTTATGGTAGAGACAGACACAACTTGTATGGAAGTTGTTGAGCCAAGAACTAAGTGGATTCATCCACTTGTTTATGAGGTAGAGGAACAGGTCCTTGAAGCATATGCGCAGGTTCTACTATCATCCCCCAAAGATCCTAATGAACCTAGGTGGGGAACTTATGAGGAGAAGACAAGAGAAGTAGATGCCAAGCTTAACATCGCAACAACAAAAAGAAAGGTTGCTAAAGTCACATCAGAAATCTTGAGAATACATGGTGTGTCTCAAGCAGATCTTGACAAAGAAAAAGAACAAAAGATTGCTTTGGAACTAAAGAGCGCAGATGCAGCAAAGGCAGAATCACAAGATACTAAGTTGAAGAAGGTAAAGATAGAGAAATCTGATGAACAGAAGGATATAACTGATGATACTCCTTCTGCACCCAAGGAAACCATTGACCTTACTGCTCCTCCTGAGTATAAGGCAATGTCAAAGAGGAAGAAAGAGGTTGGCACCAGTCATCCATCCTCACGAGAAACAAGAAGCAAAAAGAACACTCAAGCACCTCCTGAAGTAAGTTTCAAACCTAGTCTTAGTGTGCTAAGTGCCAGAATAATTGATGTGGGAATAATTGATCAAGTAAAGAAGTTTTATGATAAATATAGTGAAATAGACAAATCAGAGATTCATAGCATGATCATAAAGCACATGATCAAGTTCAAGAGGACAGTCTTGGAACTAAAAACAATGATCTCTCACAATGTATGGAATATCCTAGAATTCCAAAAGAGTCAGGCTATTGAGGAAGATCTGTGTTTAAGGGAAAATATCTTAGATGAAACTCTTCCTATATGTGAGCTAGAAGAAAAGAAGTTGTTGTTAGATCTGGTGAAGCCTCACCTCAGAACTAAGACAAGAACTTTGAATATAATGGATAAAAACTATGAATTAGTTGCTAAAGAAACAGAGAAAGCCTTTCAGAAGGTTTTTATGAATAGAAACATGTATCCACATACTGCGCCCACAACACATGTACCCACAATGGTTACCAAAGGGTCAAAGACCATCAAGGTACAATCTACAAGTCCTCAGGATTTAGCACCTGCAATGGAAGCACAAATAGAGTTAGATAAGTTTGTGCCCATGACAGGGTCACTCAAGGACATCACCATTTTCATTGATAATGTGGAGATAGCCATGGTAGCCACTGACACTGAGTTGGACAAGTTTGAGGAAGCTTTTGTGAGCACACAAGAAGATGAAATTTTATGTAGCAACACACCTCCCATTCATCAAGAAGAGGTATTGATTTAAAATATAATAGATGAGAAAGAAGAAGAAAAGATGGAAGAAAAAGAACAAGAAAAATAAAAAATAGAAAAAAAAGAAGAAAAGAAAGAAATAGAAAAAGAAAAGAATAATGAACCATCAGTTGAACTAGTCAAGGTAAAACAAGAAGTGATGGATAGAACTCCCATCACTCCCTCTACAACTTTGTTGTCAAGTTTGACACCTGACACATCCAGTTTGGACTCATGGAGAGAAGAAGACTTGATTAAGTTCAATGTCTTAGCTATGGAGAAGGCCAAAGAAAAGCAAGTGATGAGGAATCCCCTCCAAGTAGAATCAATAAACAGTTTGAACAATATGTTTCTAGAGGATAAGAAAGTGTCAAAGATACACTCTGTTGATGATGTGAGTACAGTCATCTCACAACTCAAAAGTAATTTCTCGAGCCTTGAAGAATTTGCATCCCTAGTTGCAGAAGAAAAGTATATAAAGAAGAGATTGAATGAATTGGTGAACAACTTTGCACTTGACCTTAGCTCACTCAAGATTGGTCAAGCATCCTTCAAAAAATTTACAGATCAAGGAAGAAAAATCATTGCAGAATGCATGGATCAAGATAAGCTTACTGATGCTCATTTCAAGAAAATAAAAGAGGCAGGAGCTATGATTGAGCAAGTGAAGATTTCAGTGAAAGACACATCCACAGATGTGAACATGTGCAATAATGTCTACCAAGGTCAGATAGACAAAATTGAGAAGGCAAAAAAAGAGATGACAAAGTTAAGGGCTAGACAGACTCAGTTGATGAATGCTCTTGCGCCCTCATTAGACATTCTAAATCAGAACATAAAAGAGATTGATTCCACCATGATAACCTATGATCAAGGTCCTTCCATAGATTTGAAGAAGATGGAGAAGCTTCAGTATGCACTATGTGCCCATCTCCAGATAGTAAAATCTTTGATCACATTTTGGAAGAAGGAGATCCAGAACCTAAAGATTGCATATCCGGATGTTTTCCCTCAGTAAGTATGTATAAATACAATTTTTGTAACACCTTTGTCATTAATGTCAAAGGGGGAGTTCTGTATAGAATATGGATCATAATATGTATAGGGAGATATAAGTATATGTATAGAAGACAAAAGTTTTTTGTATTAAGGACAGTTAGCAACTTGGCCATATTCCTTTGTTGCCATCAATGACAAAGGGGGAGATTGTTGGCAAGTTGTCTATACTAATGTATATGACTTGATATAGTGTTGTCATTATGGAAACAAAGTCATATAGCAGTTTGGAGTCAGCGCACTTGATGAGAAGATAAAAAATCAATTAAGTGTTGAAGACTAGACAGTGTATAGAGTTCCTGCAGCTTAGAGCATCAACACACGTGCATACGAAAGAATTATGGTATGCACCCTAGAAGTTAAGTTGGTTAGACTATATTCATGCTTAGTCTATGAGTGCATGATCAGATGTGCAAGTATGAGAAAGATACAGTCAGTTGAAGTTGCACAGTCAGTGTGTGCCAGTGAAGAATAGAGTAAGCAGCCGACAGTTATCATTTTGAGTTGCGACTATATTCTAATGTTGTAAAGGCTATGTGCCTATTGTAATTAAGTTTCCGACATGTATATATGTTTGATTGTAAACATGCTTAAGCCAATTCATTTGGAAGTGTTGTATGTAATAGGTTTTAGGGCCGACCTAGTTGTTTGTTTTGTATGCGCGTATAAATATAAGATGCGCCCATTGTACTTAGCATGGAAGTGAAGATAGAGTTGTGATAAGAAGAGCAGAAGTGTGCAAAGATAGTATAAGATGTATTAGAGCTTTGCAAGAAGTCAAAGCATCAACGTATAAAAGGAACTGATCTGACAAGTAGTGTCACAGTGACAGTTCATCCTGCAGATATAGTGTGTATATGAGATCAGAAGGTTGTAGCCTTCACCACTTGAGCGGTGAGCTCTAGGACAGTGCGTCCTCTCCCCTAATAGGGACTATTATAAAAGACTCCTAACAGGGTCTGACCCTTAACAAGGTCTACCATACTTAATGCATTGTAAAGAAACTCCTAACAGGGTTAAGGATCTTCTAACAAGGATCACAAAACACTAGTGCAGAATATTAGTGGGTGTCAATTCCCACCAAGGTTTTTACGTATTTGGGTTTCCCCATAACCATATTGGTGTCATGTGTTGATTTCATGTTTCATGTTTATGTGAATGTTTATTTCAATTCTTAAGCATTCAAATTTAGTTTAAAGATTAAAGTAAAAAGATAAAATATGGTGAACACTGATTCACCCCCCCCCCCTCTCAATGTTCCCATTCCTAACACAACTATCCAAGTATTCACTTATCATCCATCCTCTCATCCCAAAGCAACCACACCAATGCACAAGTGCCCATAGAAAAGGCCAGCTAACAAGTCTTCATAAACATTGAATCAAATTTGGTGGATATAGAGAGTCCACAACCAAGTTATCCCACTGCAATTAAATGAGTGGTCTATCCACCTAGCTACATAACCTATAGATCCAATCATTGCAACATGAAAACCTACTATCACATTAGTGACATGTAAAAATGAGATCTCAAAGAGAACAATCATGTAGACAATATGACTCAAGCACCAGATCAAGCACATATCTAATTTTTCAATTATGTCTAATGAGCCATATTAATGGCATATTTTAGGATGTTTTTCTGTGACTTGTTAGGGTGTTTTTACTTGGTTTCATGCAAACTTGAATGATGTTATGTATGGTTTTTGTATGTGCATGGTCAATAATTTCAAACACTTTATAGTTCAGCTGGATATGTGATTTAAAGTTGGAACTTATGGTTAAAATTTGTGAATTGAACATGACAGATGAATTTATATATATATATATATATATATATATATATATATATATATATATATATATATATATATATATATATATATATATATATATATATATATATATACACGTGTGTTATTTAATGTTCATCTCTCCTAAGTTGTTTTGGGTTGGGATTCCTATAGCTACATATCATGCAAGAGTTAGATAATGAGATAATATATTTTCTGATTTAAATAATACAAATATATATGTTTCAAATTTGGCATATGTTACTAACTCCATGCAGGAACAAGTCAATGACGTATTCATTTGGGCAATGTGGTGGATTTGATAAGGTCAACTTTGCAGTTGAAACAATAAAGGCATGACTACGCATTTCTCTCCTTTGCAACGGTCAATCGGTTTCTCATCATACTTGGGCACGGATCTAGAAGCACAACCTGCTATATTCCTGGAAGACTTGTTCCCGAAAGTTATTGATACTCTTATGTAACATTATGAATCTTAAGTGATCCTCAATGTTGGAGTGATCGTATTTTTAGGAGTTAGTTTCTTAGTGTTTTCTTAAATAAGTTGTTGACTTAACTTTCAGAAGTTAGTGACGGTTAAGAGAGTTACTATAATTCTGTAAACAACAAATAGAATTTAGTTCTATTTTATTTCAAGTGTACCTTTTCAATGAATGAATAGAATGTACTTTGAAAGTTTTATCTTTTTATCTTGATCGTATTCTATTCACTCATCCAAGGGAGCCCACTTGGTGAGTGAATTCTACTGTTAGTTAGGATCTATTTCATGCTTTCCTAGATTTAGAGAGAACTCTTTTGTTCCTGTAGTCATTGATTATAGAACTAACAGACTGTTCTTGCAGTAAAGGAAGATAGTGCAGTACCTATCTATGATTATTATTTTCAGTAGATTAAACTTATTCCTTTCTCCTACCTTAGCATTTCAAGCTTTCAAGCTTTTTAATTTCAATAGTCTAGATGAGTGGCAATTAGGATGATTTAGAGCATATACTTTGTAGACATCATTTCAACTCTATGTCCCTGGTTGATACTATAAATGGGTTAAATGAGTTAATTAGTTGTTGTTTGAGATATCCAATCTTGAATGAATGAGTGTTACACTCTAAGTATCTAAAGCATTTGTTCAGTTGATCAATGTCAACATCAAGCACCATAGTCTAGGAATCCAAAAAACATCACCACAGAAATGTTGAGTGACTAATCATGTACCAACATCCCCATGCAGAGAAATAAACTTACCTTCTCTCACCATGCACAAAACATACATGCAGAACTACAACTATCTCATCCAGTAATACCCTGAAGGAACCAGGGTCTAAAAAATAACTCTTCAACAGATCCAAAAAATCACAAGTTTTTTCTTTACTGTGCAAAACTACTATGTTGAATAAAACCCATGCACATCCACACCCACTTCTCATATGGAAGACTCATAGAGTATGAAAATACTAAATAATTGAACCTAGAACAATGGATTGACATAGATGAGAATCACCATATATTTTTAAGGAAAATCTATAAACCCTTCAGATCCAAAGAACATTAATCCAAGCCATGCAAGTACAAACATCCAAGAGGAAAAAGCAGTACAGGAACTCCATACCCACTTGTAGACCAACTCCACAACCACCACTAGTACATGTATCCCAGAGAGATACGTTATCTAGAAGCTTCTAGATCATCTAGTAATCAACTCCATAGCCTCTATGCATTCAAGATAACAAAAGAAACACTTTTTAATGTTCATGCATCAAGAATCATCTCACTGGCAACCAAGAGTTTCAGATCAATGTCATTTAAACATGACCAACTCCATTTTCTGTCTACAACATCCTTAAAAAATGCCAATTGTCTCCTTAAAAACTAAATCAACTACAAGACTTCCACTCATCAAAGGATTAATTATTATCCAATTCATTCAAAACAAATTTCTTCAAGCTTTCCAAGCTAGGAAATGTTAATTGAAGAAATACCTCTAGAACCTAAAACAGCATGAATCCTCACATGTAAGTAGCATGCAAATCACATAACTGATCTCTGATACCAATTGAAGGGAAATGAGGGCACCTCAGAAATCCATATGAGATAAGTATGCACATACAATATCTAATAGTATCTTCACTTGCAACAAACAAATACTAGTACATACTACTATGTCAAAAAGCGAAAACAAACATAGTTGATTTCCCACAATTAAAACCTTAAATGAAAGTGATTGGAAGTTACAGATGTAAGAAATGTCAAAAACATTATGACATATAGATTTAAATCTCTAGAATCATGAAACTATAAGAATGAGACATAACAGAAAACACAAATACACATGGGGAAAACTCTTTTAGGTTAAAAACCCCACACTCCAAAACACTGAGCCAATGTATTATTCAAAAAAAAGTTACAATACATTTTTAGACTCTAAGCCTTTTCCTAGAGATTTACATCTTGTTCCATCCTAGAGAATATCCGACAATATAACCTTGTGAAATGAACTCTTATCTCTCACTATAAATCATCAAAGGCACCAACATATATAGAGCTCAACACAAAGGTAGGTGCCCATGGTTTCCAAAACCATCTTCAACACATAAGAGGTAAGTTGTGTCATAATATAAATAACTTGATAATTCCATGTCACGTTGCTTATAGAAACTTCCAAGGTAACAACACCTATCTCATCCATAACGGTTATCTTTCCAAATTCAATGCAAGTATAGCATAGAAATTACCATGACTAGGAATAGGCAAATTCCTTATCTCACACCACTTGTCAAAAGTGAACTCCGTCATAAATGCTAATTGATAAAATACAACTCCAATGCACAAGATAAATTGCCAACCAAGACTCTGTAGTCAACATAGGGAATTGCTAAATCAATTTTCACACCAAATGGATATATATGACAATATCTTTCCAAGACTTAGCATCTTCCGAGTAGGAGCCAACTTCCTAGAAATAATATATGTGCCATCTCATCACATGCCATGTAGGATGCCACCTCACCAAGAGGTCCCACAAAGTGAATGACAACTTAGGAAGTTAATAACTTAAAATAAATCAATAAATTAAATAGTTCAATATGATACGACTCTAAGGTTGAGGCACCTTAATCCCAACATCTTGATATATTGAAGAACCCTTACGAGGATCCATTCATTAATATTTATATTCTCGGAGTAGAAATACATTCAAAGATCCAATTAATAAATTGCCTATTGAAACCAAATGCTTCTAGTGTTTTGCACAAGAGTCTCTAGTCTACTCTATCATATATTTTTATGATATCCAACTTAACTAACATACCAAATTTGTTTGTGTCCTGAAGTGTGTGAATGACTTCTTGGGCAATGATGACACTGTCAACAATGGATCTACCAAGAACAAAGGCAGTCTATTCTTCTGAGATGATGTTGGGAAGAATTCTCTTTAGTATGTTAGCCAATACTTTGGACATGATACATACGTCGTATTACATAATGAAATTGGTCTAAAGTCCTCCAACTTTACTGCCTACCCCTTTTTTGGGATGACTGCCAGGAATGTATTATTTACTACCTTTAGCAGACGCCATGAATTTCTTGCAGCTTCTAACACCTCCACTAACTCTCTATCAAGGAAATGCCGATACTTTTGGAAGAAGGTGGACTGGAAGCCATCCGACCCAAGCACCTTGTTTGGATGTTGTTGTTTAAGTATTGATTCCACTTCCTCGTGTGAATTTACCATTCAACATAATATTTTGTTCTAGGCTGATAAGATGAGGTATGTTGCCTAGAAGGTTTGATTGAGTCCTAGCCTCAGCTCCTACTTCATTATTCAATAGACTCTCAAAGAAGGCAACTATTCTAACTTTGATATCTTTGGGGTCTTCTATGTTTACCCTATTCTCCTCTTCTAATTTACTAATATGGTTCAAGTTCCTTTTCTTCTTAGTTATATTATGGAAATATTTAGTGCTTTTGTCACCATTCTTTGGCCATGTTTCTCTAACTTTTCTCTCCATAAGATTTCCTCTTTGGCCAGAATGTCTTCATACTCTGACAACAATCCCTTTTCTTTCAAAAAATTATCATTTATCCATCCCCAAATTTAACACTTCCTTGTTTAACTTTTCCAAGGCAACCTCTAGATTAGACTTAGTCACATAAATGTTCATGAATTGATCCTTATTCCATTCAAGCACCTTCTTGATGAATTTTAGTTTAGCCATAAAATAAAAGAGCTTATAACCAACAAATTCTTCCTCTCCACCATGACTCTAGCATTTCCAAAAAATTATCTTCCTTAAATCACATGCTCTCAAATTTGAACTAGGCCCTAAATGGTTTCTCCTCCTTTTACACCACTAATTGGATGAAGAAATGGTTTGATCCTAAGCAGGGAAGGATGGATCCTTCCAAGGATTTTGGGAAGGATGATAGATCCCCACTAAAAAAGATCATATCTAGCTTCTTTGCAATGTAACAAAAACCGTGCAAAAACCCAACCATCTATTATTCCAAGTATAATTGCCATTGTCGAGCTCAATTTCAAGCAATAATCTAAATTTTTATTATTATAAACAAGAAGTGATAATAATATAAACAAGAAGTGATACTATTATAAACAAGAAGTGATAATAATAATCTATTCCCTACAAAACATGTCAAAGATAATAAAAGTAAATGAAGCAGATATATAAAAACTATTCCCTGGAAAACTTAGTCAAATTGTATTATGGTCTGCGCAAGGCACTGATGGCTAGCTAATTAAAAACTTTTTTTTTCAGAAGAATTAATTCAAAAAGAATGATTTGCAGACTTAAAAACTGCAAAGGAATATAGAATGATGAACCTACAGAACATTAGCTTAAAAAATGTTACCTAATAAAACTTAAAGAAAACAGATTTAAGATAAGGAAATAGCAGATTTAAAAAAATAATATGCAACGCAGATAGAAATACTAACACGTCTCAGATTTAATATAGAGTGATTCTGCTCACCAAAATGCAAGGTAATACATTGAAAAAGGAGAAGGTAGAAACACGACCTTTAGAGCAAGTTGAATGAAACGTGCAAGGAGAAGTGAGCGGTAGGTTGCTGCTAAGGTAGCAAAGCAGAGAAAGGAAGGTCATGTAGGAGAGATGGAAGCTACAAGAAGATTGGAGGCTTACGCAAGGATGGCACAAACAAAGGAAGCACACGCAGGTGCAAAGGAAGCTCACACAGTGTGCAAGGAGCTGGTTTAGGCCAAGAGGCTCACTCAACAAGCAAGAAAGTTATAAAATGAGGAAGGAAGGTCTGATCAGTCCACGCGAGGAAGGAAGGTCTGTAAAAAGAATAAAATGAGGAGAGTAATACTAAGCAAAAGAGTGTTGTTGGTTGCATATGAGTGCTGCTGGTCTGAAGAAGAAATAAAAAAATAAAAAAAATAAGAAGCCAAGAGATCACACAAAGAGATCAACAGGGAGTCAAGAGAAGTCAAGTAAACTCAAGTTGGGTGAAAGAAAACAAGCTGGATGAACAGATTTAAAAAGAAAATGTATATGATTCTAACAGATTTAATACAAGGCATATACAAAGATTAATTTATACTAGAGATTATTATAATAGAGATTTATAACAACATATATATATATATATATATATATATATATATATATATATATATATATATATATATATATATATATATATATATTAGAGATTAGAGATAGCAAGTTAAACAACAAGAAAAAATAAATGACAATAAGAGGCAAATTACACACAACAAGGATGAAGGCTAGATTTTAAAACATCAGATTAAATGAAATGTTTAAACAGTTCCTTAACATAGATATTTAACCAGAGATATTAGATTTGATTTATTAATGTTAGAAGAGAGACAAAATCCTGCAAAGAGGATTAGTTTAAATGTCAAATTTGACCAAAAAAAAGAAGAATGCTACAGGAAAACTGTTAGTAAGAAGATTAAAATATGAATGAGTAAACTAGAGGTAAATGATAAAAATGAAATCTACAAACAAAGATTAGAGAAACCATGCAAAACATGAGATTAAAAGAGGGCTAGAAGCAAAGCTGGGTTTGGCAGAGAACCATCCAAACCCAATTTTTTTTTAAAAAATCCTACTCTCTGGCGGCAAGCCTTCCAAAGAGGGTTGGAAACTAAAAAGATAAAATGACAAAAGAACAAGAAAGAGTTGCAACAAATATTAGAGATCAACAAGAAGAGGCTTGCTCCTTCGAATGACACCTTCCTACAAAACACTTAAACAAACATTAAACCTGCTCTGATACCATGTTAGAAGTATTAAAAGAATGAAAATAAATTAATGAAATAATCAAAGAAAGTGAAGTACAAGAAAGAATTTACCATAAGCCAAGTATGAGATAAAGTTTCAAGATCAATCACCAAAACATGAGAATGCTCCAAGAATACCAACAAAGAGCCAAAAGATTTTGAAAGGGGAAAAAAAAGAAAAACCCCTTTGTGATATTATGATTAAGGCAAGAAAAGCCTAAAAGAGAGAGGTAGAATATGAGCAAGAAACTCAATACAATAATGAGAGAACTAATATGTGAAGAAAAGAGAAAATTGTGTAAAGGAATGTGAAAACAATTTGTCTCAAGTGTGTGGAGAAGCATCTCTTAAGTAGAGATGAGTGAAGGAGTTTGCATGTAACTCTCATGTGATTGAATGTCACATTCATACCAAGTGTGTGCCAAGTGTGAGCATCCTCATAAGGAGGAGAAAACTAATTTCCTTATAAAAAGAATTACAAGAAATGAGTTGTCCTCCCACTTGGACTAGAGGACAAAAATACATGTAGAGATTAGATAGGAATATCCTAAATTAAATAAAATGAGGATACCTTGGTTTATTCTCAAATTAAATAAAATAACCAAGGAACGATTACTAATTCTAATATGATTCCTAGTTACCTAGTCCTCAAAATCCTTTTGGGCTTGATTTGGTATGGAGATACCTTCCCTCCTATCCTAACTATAGAGAATAGCATTGAAATCCCCTCCAATGATGGTATGTTAATTTTGAGAGGAGCCTAAGAAGGTGTCTAAATTACTCCATAAGGCTCTCTTAATACTTAAGCTTGATATTGACCCATATACATTAATTACTACAAATTGCAATCCAAACAAAAGGCACTTCACCCTGCCCCATCCAATTTCTGTCATTAGCCATAAACTCAAACTCAATGATACATGAGTTCTAGCTCATTGTTAATCCTCCCAAAGCACCTTCAATTTGAGTTGTTTTTGACTTTCCACTATTTAATTTACTAAATATTGCCTCCACCTCCTCTTGTGGCTGCTTGGTTTCTTGAATTAGGACTAAGTATGCTCTAGTCAAGTGGATCATTTTCTTGATTGTTAGGGGCATTTAAACCCCTACCATTCCACGAAAGGAGCATCATGGGCCTTGGGGAAGAGGGGCTCCTTTCACTACATCCAATAGTGTTGTGATTTTGATTTATCCAACAATTTCTCCATCTTTAGACCTTAATTATGCCATTAATTTTCTCCCTAGTCCCTTCTTGTTTTGATCCTTACTAAAATCTACTTTTATCTTGGTGGAAGGTATTTGATGTATACCTAGCTTGATCAAAGATTCTAATAGCATATTATCTTTATTCCCTTCAAGATCATCACCTTACTGTTTTTCTACATCCTCCAATTCAAGAATTTTTTGAATAAGTTCTAACTTCTCTCTCTTAGTATCCTCATCTTCCTGATCAACTTGAGAGGAGATCCCCACCAGGTCATTAAATGCCTCTATCTCAGCCATGAAACTTTTCTCCTCAAGCAACTCTCCCACCTCTTTATCTTCTAGATAATCTATATCTCCTTTTTTTGCAAGATTTTGAAGAGGGGGTTGAACAACCAAAATCTACTATCATCTATTTTTGTTTCATGCAATCAACTCCTCTTCCTAATTATTATTACATCCAACGATCAAGTGTATTATTTTCTCATTTATTTCTTTACATAAAGCTTTGATTTTTTCTACCAATTTAGAAATTGCCTCATAGTTTTCCATGCTATTCTTAGAGGAAACTATGATAGTCATATTTCCCTCCAATTTCACTTTTGACCTCTGTTGGGGAGATATCCAACAAACTTCCTTATCTAAAAGTTTCCCCTCTTCTATTTCTTTCGTCTAAATCATGCAATCTAGTCCTAAACTAGTCTTGTGAAGGGTTTCATTATTTCGAGGAGACAAATAATCCTTCGCTACTCCTACAACTTATGTATCATCAACAAATTGTCTAGAGCCATTACTGCCTCCAATCCCCTTGCTACATTGATGGTCGTACCCGACCCTTTCGAGCAATTGGTTATATAACCTTTACTCATGATGCATCTACCACCATAGATATCCCCCTTTTCCATCAAAATTTCTAAATTATCAAGAAATCTATGATCCAAATCCAAATTTACTAGGATCTTAACCATCTTTGATTTTCCAAAGAAATTTTCGTCTTCGAAACCCATGAATGTTCCTAAGGTTTCTCCTATTTTTTCTAGGATTTCCTCACTCCAGTATTCAAGGGGCAAATCAATGACTTTAATCCAGTGAGGGAGTTTTTTTGGTTTACGCATTTTGGATTAAAGTTTGGTTCCCAATTAGTTTTATAGAAATAAAATCCCTTGAAGAAAACGGGTTCCCTAAATAAAATTATTTTCTTAATATTTTGATCTATACAATCTAGAAGGAAGAAATTGTTTGACAAGGGTTTATCACTCACTCGACCTTCTAAGGACACAACAAACTATTTGATGATCTTTTGTTTGGGTGCCTCCTTCCTTGTCCACTTTAACATATAATCTGCAATTCATGAAGTGCTCTCATCTTGGATTCAAAAAGGATGATGCAATCTTCATTAGTCTGCTTCTTTTATTAGGAGGGGAGAATATCTTGTATAATACAACATTATTAAGTAATAATGATTCCTCAAATTAAAATCAACTAAGATAATATTTTATCTTTTCTTTATAGTGGGTATCTTATTTATTATTGAGGATAAAGATGTTGACTTTTCAAGTTTAGCTCAAACCCAAGAAAGATCATTAAGAGCCCATCCCTCATAAAGAGACTTGTCAAACATAATTTTTGAAATTGACATTCTCCGATCATATTAGATATTATTCAATTTCATACTAGATAAGTAAGGCAACCACCTATATAGCAAGTAGAATGATGAGTATTTTAGCTTTTTTATTTTTTATTTACAAATACATCTTTTAAGAGTTATTACCACTTAACTTGGAAATTGTATCTTAAGGATAGACTTAATTTATCTCTTACAAAAAGATATTCATTGTGAAACACAATTTTGAAGTTTAATGCTAATGTCACACTAGACATTATTCAACTTCATACTAATATGAGAAACACTCATATAAATATTTAGATTACTAATATTCATTAATAATTCATTTAAGAGGGATTACCACTTACTAAGGTTGGGGTCTCATGGAAGGGGTCTTCCTCAAAAATAGAACTAGAGCTACTTGCTATTTTTTTAGGAATATTTTAAAGCTATTGGTCTCATGAATACAATAACTTTGTCTTCCATACTTTGTGTATAAAATAAATAAGTAAAAATATCATTTCCCCTCAAAAATTATTTTTTTAAAAGAAATCTGAAATTAAATGTTTGACAAGTAGCAAAAAAACATTCTTACGTTGGTGGGGCAATTTCTAGCCTCCCCCATTTTTCACCCACTTAAATATGCAATGCAAAAAGTAGGAGATCCTATTTTGAAGAAGATTCCTAATAATTTCATAGTCAACCAAAATTTTGTTCATGGGACCTTATTGAGCCTTGTTGTTTGGAAATCCAAAGCTGAAGCTGAAGTAGAAGTATAATGTCTTGCTATTGGAGAACACCTTTCGTTCCTCTCTGCCCATTTCATCAAATGTCCAACTATTAAACACACTTTTTGGCAATGCAAACATGCTTAACAAATTTGGCAGTCATATCCTTTATTCCTGCTATATTTAACAGAAATTCAAGCTGAAGTGCTAAGGCTGCATTTCTTTGAAAATATTGTATCAGAATTGTTTTGTCAATAAATTTTGTTAAATATTTGGATGCTAAGATGTGAAGCTCTTTTTTATAATGTCTTCTCTGCTACAAAAGTAATAATGTATTGTTTATTTTCTTGTATCATTTTACAACAGTCCTTTCTAACTAAAGCTTTAATGAGAAAATTAGCTACTTTGTCGAGCTCAAAACTCAGATCTATCAAGTTTAGTCTTAGCTGGTAATTGTTGTTAAAGATCACAACAAATCCTTTCTCAAAACTATGAAGTTTATTGCTAAGGAGCATGTGATTGAAACTCAGAAAGAAGTGACATTTGTTTTATTGTAACTTGCAAGTCCACTTGTAAATCTATCAAGTTCAGTCCCAGCTAGTAATTGTTGCTAAAGATCACAACAAATCCCTTCTCAAAACTATGTAGTTTATCGCTGAAGAGTCTATGCTTGAAACTTAGAGAAAGTGACATTTATTTTATTGTAACTTGCGAGTCACACTTGTATTGTTTCACATAGAGGTTCTATTTAAAATATTCCTTATTGTAATGTCTCATTGCAACAGTAGATAATCTCTAAATGTTCTTTCAAGCAAGTACTTTCAAAAATAATTTTATTATAATTTATTTCTTTATTAATATATATATTTTTCCAATTAAAAGAAAAATAAACATAAAATAAAATAAGATGGAGAACATAAAGTCACATATCCTCCACTTGATTTTTCTTTTACAGAACCATTTCCTGCATCAAACTTCACCACATATATGTGACTGGAGATAACCATGGCGACATCAGATAACTTGGGGTCCTCTCAAAAATTTAAGGCAGCTAGTCGTGTTGGCCAAAATAGTAGTTTGGCCAGTTATTAAATTCAGTGAATTCCCTGCCAAATTTGCGAGGTTGTCTAAATTAAAATTGGCATCAGAGATGTAAACAACGAAGAATAACATCTTGAATTGGGAAAAACCTCGTATGCATGGCTATCATAAAAAATAGAGACTAATAGTGAGAGGTCCAATTATTGACATGACGAGAAACATGAAGGAATTTTCATGGAATCCTAGTTAGCCGTCTTTATATATAAGAGTTCTTTTATTCACAATAAAATTAAATTCTACATTAATACTACTGAACATTACAAAATAAACATTTGAAAATAAATAGATGAGTCAAAAAATTATAATCAAATTGGTTGGGTACAGGTGAGGATGATGGCATGAAACAGAAAAAGCCATCCACCAAAGTTTAAACTTCTGGAAGCACATTTGGGCCAGGTTCCACACCTGAATGATTCTGATGGACAGAAGCCCCTGCATGTGGCTGCTTAACCAAACGAAACTTATAATTTGAATGTATGCTATCTTATATTATTGTAATCTAATAGATAAAGACAGAGATACTGACATCTATATATTCTGACATATTTCCATAAAAAAATAGTAAAAAAATAACTAACACATACCTAACCAGTCCAAGCCTAAATGAACAATTGCACAAATAAAAAAACGTGGCAGAGGAATTTTGCTAAAAGCTTCAATCCTATCTTAAAGGACCCACTTAACATTTATTGAGAAAAGCATCCTATATAGCTCATAGATTTTTCCTTAACTAGTACACAAGCCTCCCCTTGTTGGCTTATAATCCCCAGTATAAACTCTTAAATATCACAAGAAGAGGCTGCTATGATCTTAAAATCTTTCAGAACTGCGTCGTTCCGAACAATTATTTAAAAGTAAATGGCCCAAAAGATTAACATAAACGAAGCACCCAAAGGCCCTCGTAAGCCTCTAAACATATAAATAAAAACTCTGAACTAGCAGTTTGTATAGTGGAGCTGTGGATACCTTTGTGCACGCCTGGATCTGTAGCTTCTTATTGATAAAGAAGGCTGAATTGATGTAGTGGTTGCATGTCCCATTCCACCAATCCAAGAAAAAAAAATTGTTATAAAATTGTAACATTGAACTTCTTAATTCTCTATGATGCTTCTTGTACATTTATGAGCTTAGGTTGCTTCTTCATAGAACTATATGCTAACGTATTATATCTAACAAGAGAATATCAAATTATGCTGTGGGCAGCAAATTTTGTGATATACTCTTACACATTCATTCCCTCTTCACTGTGATCTCGCCTTTTCTCTAGGAAGTCATTGGAACTTTAGCTCTGTTGAAATCAATATGATTTCCCCTGCAATCACTTCAGGGCACTGCAAATTCGATACACCTCCCTCCTAATATATTTAGGCTACAATCTCAGACACATGTTTGGATGGTAATGTATAGTGCAAGCAGGAGTCAGTATACTCTTTATACAGTGAGCTATGCTTAAGTACCAAACAGGCAAAGTACAAGGTTGATCTGCTATCGCATACTACTGAAGGCTGATCACCTGCAGCGCAACAACCTCTCTCAGCTTTTTGTATATTAATTTTAAATCTGTTAATCCGGGACTGCCACGACCTTTAGGAATTAAGGTCCAACATACCTCTTACGTTTGGATTTTGAAACGTTAGATGACGAAGGATTGCTATGCCAGTTGCGTTTGCGCTGGTTGATGAACCAGTTATTGATTTGCTTAAGTTGCAGGCCCGTTTCTTGTACAAGTCTTGCCTTTTCGTCTTCCTGTGAGCAACAAAAACAGAAAATCAATAAGCACAACTCTACAATGTTTTGTAGAACTAAAAATAGCACATTAAAAAACCAGGTTTGGTTCGTAACTTCATAAGAGTACTGTTACTACTGAAAATAGTACCCAAGATTCAGATATCTGGGAATATCTGTCCTATGCACTCATTTTGGTAATTTTCCAACATTGGGGATCAAACTTCTAGGCTTCTTCTCAGGGCAAAGTGTAAACAGGATTCCTACCACAACCACCACAAAGTAGCCTAAATAAAATTAGGCGTGAATAACATTAAATTTACTTTTCTTATCCTTCAGTTGCTTTTCGAGTAGAAAAATTCAACCTGCCATTTTATTAAGATTTTTCAATTTGACTATAAAATTATGAATTGAACTCTGCTGAATGTTTCTATAAATTTATCACGAATGTACAGCCAGACCATGGATAGCAGTCAATGATTTCCATACAATGACATTCTTGTCTACAAGTCATCCATATAACATAACTTATCTACAAAGAACTAAGCAGAGATAGATGAATACAGTTGGGTAAGGCCATTTTGAATGTGACTGCCACCAAGCCTTCAGCAGAGACGTGGTATCCCCAGGAAGTTTGCCTGCTCTCCGCTTACGTAAGATCTCCTCTCTTACATCAACAATTCGCGCTTTGTATCCCTGTATGATATTTACAAGCAATAGAAACAAGGTATTAGGATTCATTTTATATTTGAAGCTGTTAGTAAACATCAAATTTAATCAACATAGCCATCTCCAATTGTATGCACAGTGGATCTCTCTATTACGCAAAACCCATGTGCTTATCATACTTTTGCTTTAATAATTCAGCCATTAATGGAAACTGCATTACAGTATAAATAAGTCAACTCGCCTGTTTGAGATCATGCTTGAGCTCCTGTCTAACACGTTCCATAAGAGAGCGTTCGGTCTCTGTTGGTATAAGAGGTCCGAATCCTCCTGTGTCATGTCCATCCAGACCTCCATCATAAAGATTGGTGTCACTGTCACCCTGATCATCGTCATCATCAGACATGGTTGCACCTGTACCTTCCCCAGGTGACACCCCTGTTACAGAACAAATTAACAATATAATATTTTAGTCATTTATACTATGCACTACTTATATTCATATTGTTCAGCTCATGTAAGTAAGCCCTCTAAAACATTATTAACACACTACAATATCCTTTCTTATGCACTACTTATATTCAGATTGTTCAGTTCATCTAAGTCCTCTAGGACATTAGTAACACACTACACTATCTTTTCTTTAACATTCCTGCACTGATGATAATGATCTGTGAATATATTTGCTGAATAGTGGAGGATCAAAGGAGAAATTTAAGGGTCACTTTTAGAATCATTTGAAGTGCTACATTGCAATACTATTTTAAAAGGGTTCAGCTGTTCAGCTCATAACCAAAATGTGTATTCCTAATTGTGTTGTAACTAGGTAACGTACTAATGAAATAGTCTCATGTTTTGGTGCAACAGCAACATGATTTATTTCTGAAACATTTGCTCATATATCTTCTGTTTAATGTTTTGTTGCAAATCTATTTGCTCGACTTCTTTCCATGTTGCAGAAAAGGGACAATATGAAATTAAAACAGGAGCGATGAATACAGCAGTATATTAAGAAACCTGAAATCAACTTTTCCTTTTTGATTTGAAGTTTAAACGCAAACTTGAGCAGGAAATAATTAAACATGCTCTGTGTTATCTCAGTACTACATCAGATTTTTCTGGGTAAAATGGAAGAAATCAAAAGACATGGAGCGAAACAGGGCAGAGACAGAGGTCCTCTGTATCAGTTTCGTATCAGAGAAACCAGAGTTGATTTGAAGAAGCTCTGCTTCTGTCACTGTTATGTTTTCTCTCCAAGAATTGGACATGTATAGGTGTACATAGATTTCTTGGAGGACAGTAAATGAAACCACAGCTGCAGCGAGGAAACTAAGCCAAGCTGCAATAAGAGGAATAAAAACCAAAGAAAGGATATAAACATTATTCACAAATGTGAGCACACATTGGGATTTGCAGCAATGAGCTCTCTAAAGTCACAGAGATAAAACTATACATAGAGATCATTATAAGAAAACAGCATATCCTTTTTTAAAATATTTCATTGTTTTTCCTTTTTTGTTTACAACATTAAATGAAACTACCTCGAATTGTGATGACATGTTCCACAAAAAGAAAGAATGCCCCTAATTTAGATAACCAAATACATATATCAAACTACTATTTAATAATTAACTGCAAAACTAATACCAATTTCAGTGTCGTCGTGGCAGCAATCTAGATATCATATGTTAACCCCCATGTTACTGAATCAGAATCGAAGATAGATGTACAGGGTATATGGGTAAAGGTATGTTAGTATGGAAAAAGTTGGAGATTAGATATGTTCATTAAAAAAATATAAATTTTTTAAATACATATATATTCAGTGAAACCCGGGGACTCGCACCCCCAAAAAAACCTCAAAGTACCTGTCCCCGGGACGTCCCCGCACTGGGTACTTGGAGTACCCGAGTACCCCCACCTCCGCCATTCCGCAACCACGCCACCACCAGGACGAGTACTTGAATTTCTATTTGAATTTTGATTTTTGAATGTTACTATTGGGTATGTAGTAATGTACTATGTTACTATGTTGAATGTTCGATGGTTCTGGTTTGTGTTGCAATTTTTCTATGTTCAAATATTTCAATTTGGTATGATATACTGAAACATCATTTCATAACTAGCATTTCAAGTTCAATATGTATAGTATACAACACCCCCCTCTCCCCCCGCCCCCTCGTCGCCGTCCACCCGTTGTTCCCCCACCATTCCGAAATTGAGGGCCTTTGTCCCCCGTCCCAGAAACTCGTCCCAGCGTACCAGCATCCCAACGTACCCCAGCGTCGGTGTTACACTGTATATATTTGCATTCTATAAAACATGAATTAAATTCACAATATTGCATATCATGCATATGCTAAACAAAACTACTAGAGCATAAATATGTAAAGTAATTTGATATAAATTTCTCAAACTCAAAGGCCATGACTAATATTCAGTTTTCAAAATTAAATTAAAATAATTAGTGATCAGTTCATAATAAATATGCTTCTTCACTAACATAAACATTATCATCATCAATACTAGATGATGTAGGTAAGTTAGAAGAACCATAGGCAGCCCCACTGACTCCTTGAAAAGTGACAATTGTGTGGTATAAGATATATTAAGTTCACCTATTCTAGATCTACATTCCATAACTTTGTTGCCCCTTTTCGTACTCATTATGTTTATGTAAAAGAAGGTGTAGTTGGAAAGCATGTAAACTAGCTCTTTGAACTTACTTCACATCGACCGATTAACTTAGTGGATGGAGTATGTACTCCTATCCTCAAATGAAGAGGAACTAGCAATATATCGAGGCAAAGTGAGAGAAAGTTATTAAATTGTAACTAAAAAAAAATTTGAAAACAATTTTTTTTTTAAAAATAATAAATTCAAATTTGGAAAGTTTGCAATGAAAATTAAGAAACTTACCTTCAATAAAATTTCCATCGCAAGACTATACAAGTATGGTAATCTAGGTACCACAAAAAGTGAGCATCCTTCCCATACTTATCTCGTGAAGGAAGGAAACACTTCAACCAATGGAGACTACAAAATCAGCAAACTAGGTCACCAATTTCTACGTAATTGTATAGAGACATCTTTTTCAACAAAGAAAACATCTCATTGGTGGAATATTGGGGAGTCAATGCAAAGCCAAGATGTAGTGGAATGGTCATTTTGTTCCACTACCACACAAATTGTTTACAGTCCTTTGAAGAAAATTATTTGAGGATCTTGATTTTTTATTTATTTATGGACTTTTGTCTTCTCAATCTTTGGGTCAATGCCATTATATATTTTTCTCAAACATGGCTTATACCTGAAAATCTAAGATACCGATGCGCATCAGTATCTACCGGATGCGGAGGCGGGTGCGTGCGGATGCAGATGCCATCCGGATGCGCATCCTGGGTGCCCAGATGCGTTGGGATGCGCTCACAGCGCATCCCAACGCATCCGGGCGCCCAGGATGCGCATCCGGATGGCATCCGCAAGGCATCCGGGCGCATCTGGGTTACAGTTATCTGACCTTACACTAAACAAATGTTACAATTTTCCATAACAGCAGCAGGAAGGCTAACTGATGCATCCAGCAATGATGTTTATTCTCCAAACTATGATTCAATGTTATTTGCCTCCCAATTCGAATAGATACACTGACTTTGAATGCCACAAATCTGAGTCTAATTCCCCTTAAATAATATTGGAAACATTCACCAGAAGATAGAATGATTTCATTACAGGTAACTGAAAAATAATGCCAGTAAAGAGCGATTTCCCATGGCTGTGAGTTGCAAAAACTTCAGATCTTCATGGTTATCAACTGGAAGAGAAATAGGCTAATAGCTGCTCAGAAACTCTTCTTACTATTGAATATGAAATATCTTGAATCTTGTCACTTGATGTCTTGATCAATGGTAAAGTATCATTATTCTGATAATTTGATTCATACTATGATCTATCAAATGATTTATTTAATATTTTTGTATATTTCAGATTTCTTGCACTTCATATATATATATATATATATATATATATATATAAGCATCCAAACGCATCCACATCCAAAAAAAAAAAAATTTCACGCATCCGCATCGGCAACTTAGCTGAAAATAGAGTGGAGAATTCTCATGATGGACTCAATCAAACAAAAACAAATTCCACACAATTCCATCATTTGTCATCTAGGATCATTTATGTACATTCGTTGTTCTCTAACTATTGAAATGTCTAAATGAACTAAAGTTAGATAATGACCATTCTAGAAAGCATCTCTCACACCTTTAAAAGTCATCTCAAGATGATTGCATTGGTTGCAATCAAATCTCACCAACCTATAAAAAAATTTAAAATATTGGAAAACAAGGAAATTTATGTACTTTGAATTTTAAAAAAAATTACTAATATGAAATATAAAATTTAAAAAATATATTGTTTTAATTATCTTCAGCAGCTCTAATTGTGAGAATGATCTACAAATGGCCTACAAATTGTGGTTTCTGATGAACATTTGGATTTATTTACCCTCAACATAGACTTGTTTGGTCCAATTATTTTCTTGTCCAAAGTTTGTAGCATGAGGTTGAGCAAGCAAACAACACAAGATGTCAAAAATATATGCAAAAACCATGCCCCAACCAGCATATCAGCCACTTTCCTTCAGAGCCTTTTGGTGCTTTCAGAGGCCTTTGCCAAGGGGATCCTCTTTCCCCCTACCTATTTATTATCTTGGCTAAGGGTCTGGGCTGTTTTCTAAAGTTTTAAGCTGCTCAAGGCTTGATTCATAGGTGGCAGTGGGGCAATGGCTTGCCACAACTCTCACATCTCCAGTTTGTGGATGACATGTCTCTTATGGGATTGGCTCATCTTTGGGAAGCTGAATCTTTTAGGCAAGCCTTGGATTTTTACCTTGCAGCTTCATGTGAAAAAGTCAATGAGCATAAATCCTCCATTTTCTTCTTCAATACCCCTCAAGCCATTCAGAGACGTATTGCTGACATTCTATGGTTTCAGATTGAGTCTCTTCCCTTGGTTTATTTGGGCATTCCTCTTACAGTTGGTAGACATCCCATATCCTCTTGGCAGATTTTGCTTGACAAGTTGCGTTAGAAGGTTAATCTCTTGACTCACCTTTGGTTATCTATGGTTGCTCGATTGACTCTTTTAAAATCGGTTATTCAAGCTCTTCCTATATACAGGTGTTTTATTTAGGCTACTCCCATATATTTTTTTTGGGAATTTGATGCTCTCTCTCGTCAATTTCTTTGGAGTGGGAATTTATTGACTGCTAAATGAATCTTGGTTAAGTGCAAAACTGTGTGCATACCTAGGAATGAGGGTGGCCTTGGCTTACATTCTGCTATTTTAAATGGGCAAGTTCTTCCTGCTAAGTTATATTGGAGCTGGTGTACAAGCCAAAATCAGCTTTGGGCATGTATTCTTACCCATAAGTATCTTCCAGGTGTTAATGTGTTCAATGTTCCCCACTTTCCTTTGGAGGGGAGAGGTTCTATGATCGGGAGCACTTTGAAACTTAGGGCTCAGTTGGTTAAGAATGGTCTCTTTTGGATTTGTCATATAGGATCTCAAGCTCTTTTTTGGCTTGACTATTGGGATGGTCATCCTTCTATCCTTTCTACTCATCCTCACCTCCAAGCCCTTTGTGATACCTTTACCACTGTTGGCTTAGACACTGTTGACCATTATAAGATTGCCCATACTTGTGGGTTGGCAATTTGTTTTCGCTAGAAACATCCTTCTGAATGGCCTCCTGGAGGATCTAAGGAAGTTAGGCATGTGTTGTCTCAAATTTTGGAGTCTTTGAAGTGCACTACCTTGTTTGGGAATGATGTTCTAGCTTGGGCAAGTAGTGATTTGTCTGGAAAGATTTTTGTTTCCACAAGTTATGTTGAGCTGGTGCGGCAGACTTTTGGGGACATTCAGGTTCCTTGGTCGAAACAAGTTTGGTACAAGTTCTCATGGCCTAAGTGCAATTTTTTCATGTGGCTAGTGATTCACAATCGGTGTCTTACTTGGGATAATCTATGCAAGTGTGGCTTTCAAGGTCCCTTTTTGTGTGTGTTGTGTTGTAATAGTGAATAAATTGTCTCTCACCTCTTTTTCCAGTGCTCCTTCATCAAACATATTTGGCACTTTTGGTGGGATGTATGGAATCAAGCTTGTTGGCATGTCTCTTCTTTGGCTGAGTTCTTTGCTTGATGGGGAAAGGCTCCTCTTAAGACTTATTTTTTGCAAGTTGCTTGGACTCTTGGCCCTTCTTTTATTATTTGGCATATTTGGTTGGAGAGAAATCATCGGATTTTTCAAGACATGTTGTTGGGGGCTCACCACTTGAGGTGAAAAATTCTCCTTTCTTTGGGACAAATTGTTTCAGCAAAATGTGACCTAATGGAGGTTGTGGATCCTGGTGACGTTATTTGCTACAACCACCTCCATATTCCTCCTCCACAAGGCCAGCTCATGAGAAATAGATGCAGATGCCCTCTTCAGAAGATAAATAAGGTGGGGAGGTGGAGTCCTCTGTGAGGCATTCTAAAAAACATGGATGGGTCTTCTTGGGGAAACCGAAGTCCTACCGGTACTGGTGGAGTTGGTAGAGATAGCTTGGGGATTGTTCAATTTATGTTTTTTGTTTATAAAGGTCATCATACTAACAATCTGATGGAGGCTATTGCTATTTTGTATGATGTGGAGTGTGCTTGCACTATTGGATGGAGCAAGCTCATCTGTGAATCAGATTCGCAGGTGGTGGTGCATCTGTTGACTCGGCAGCATTTTGAGGATGTTAGTTGGCAATTAGCTTTGGTTTTTAACCGGATTCTTAATTTGTGTGCTTCTTTGGATTCTATTACTTTCACTCATATCCCTAGGGAGTGGAACGGAGTAGCAGATTGTCTGGCCAAATGGGCTTCTAATCACATGCAAAATTGGAATACTGCGGATAGGGGTCAATTACCTCTAGGCTTGTCTCAACAGTTAGATCACTTAGTGGATCTTGATAGGGTTGTTTGATGCCCGTGCCTTGTACTTCTTCCTGATTGAATAAATTTTCACCCGTCTTTTATTTAAAGCATATCAGCCACTTTGTAATTCATTATGTTGCCCTTCATGACTTGGACAATTTTTCGAGAACTCGCTTCTTGAATGCATTGTATAAGTATGTTAGAAACAAATTTTGCACCCTTTGCCTATCCCTCACAATTCGTACTTTTCAAAAACATTGTCTGTATAGGGAGCATTGTAAATATATGGATCAAAAATTGATTTATGGCATCCTTCTATCAAAAGTGGACACCCTTGTTTGTTTCCATTAATGCCAACTGGGAGCCAATGAAGCTTTTATATTTTTAAAATTATGCACCTTCTTATAACCTCAATCAATGTATCCTTTTGGAGTATCATTTGTTTTTTCAACATATCTTTCCAACATGGCGAGTGCAAAAAATACTTGGCAACGCATTCGTGTAGAGGCATCTTGCACCAGTTTGATCAGCAATCTCTAACTTTCATTCTCTTCCAATTAGTGGGCTCTTCCTCATTTCTACCAAAAAGTAAAGTGACTTCCTACCACAAAATCAAGGATGACATTACATGATGGGAAGTAGAGGGCCTCCATGCTCCCCTTCCTCTCAAAGGATGCCCTTTTCTAAAGACATCTGTTGCATCTACGTTCTCTTGCTCTTTGATATATTTTTCTTTTTTATAGGTTGGCATAGTTAAACCATTATTCTCTAGGCAACCTTTGATTCCCATGCTAGGAATGACACACAAATGAGCTTTCATCTAGCTATATGAGCCTATATACCACTAATCACTCCCACTTCATACCCAAACATATGTTCAACCACTTAAGATTTTCTCTATTGCTTGTATATGCCTCCACAAAGGTGAACTTGGATACATTTTTAAGTGGGGATGGCCAACATAGCTAGAACTTGCTGCCATTGTAATTCCTAAGGCAACAAAATTTAAACCATAAATCATTTGATAAATTAGTTATGGCAGCTCAGACTTTCTTGACTATGTAAATACATTTTTTATTTTAAAAGAAATTGTTTAAATCACCTAATTTCAAATATTGTTGCAGTGTAGAGACTAGTGTTACAAGATTCACCTAGAATTACCAGGAGTAGTCCTAATAAGAAGACTCAACTAATAGTGTTGCAAAAAAAGAACAAAAAAAATATCAAACCTAATCACTTCAAATGATCTTCTGCACTCCAAAAATACAGTCGTTCCATTTTGAAGCACAAAAAGAAGAAAATGTAAATGTTAATGTATTTTTAATTTTTTTACAGCAACATACTTTATATTTGTAAATTGTTTCAATGTCAGCCCTAAGTAGAATGGATCATTCTTGGAAATTTGTCGTTTGTAGGGAAAATAAAGGGGAAATAGCTTGTGTGTACATTGCAAAACACAAATGCTTTAGGGAGACATTAATTAGTTAAAATATCCCCTTACACATATATCATGTTGAGATGCTTATGCCTGCCCAAATGCACCTCTTGCAATTGTACATGAAATGCAAAGGCAATCAAAGTCCTTTAAGCAACGAAAAGAATTAAAAAAGAGACATAGAAGAGATGGCAACCATTCTTTGGGACTCTTCTTCTTCGATTCCTTTATATCTTAGATCTTTGAGTGCCAGTGACAATGATGGTGCTATTTTTGAGCCTAGTGTTCATTGAACTAAATTAGATTTATAAATTATACCACACACTATTTTAGATTCTCAACCATCACTTGAGAGCATGGGTTGGAATCTAACAAATATGATGCAATAACCAATGCAATTGCATACATTTGGTTTTATTGCGGTAATAAATCGTTATTTTTGTTTTAAAATATAATATTTGATTTGTTTCTTTTATTCTATATACTTTTTATTTATTTCATTTTTTGTAGCTTCCATTATTGTTTATGGGGTGGGTTTCAAGGGCCCCTAATGATGAAAAGATAAAAAGCTCCATTTTGACCCAAAATGTGGATGATACAAATGACATAATTAATGAACATCAAGATATGGAAGAAGGGTTGCACCATCATAATTGATGGTGGGACAAGAAAAAAATAGAAAATTGCTAAATTTTCTTGTTTCTTCCTCAAGTAAAGGTACTTCCTCAAAACCATCAATTTAATGATTAATTTTGTTTGATTTTTTCTTTACTGATTAATATTGGCATTTCATATTTCATCGATTGTTTCTCAAGTAGCACAATTTTCTTAAAATACATTGATGCTTCAAGAAACACAAAATATATCAAATTCTTTTATGAGGTTTTGGAGGGAGTTTAGAAAATGTTGCACAAATTATGTTGTCACAAGTAGACTTTTCATGGACATGCACCCATCCTTATTTTGGACTCCTTATTTTGTCCAATGTCTCGACCTCATGTAATGGATCCTGGTAAAATCTTCTAACTCAAATCATGTGGAGCATATAAAAATATTTGAAATTTATACATATACAACCATGCTTGTCATCTCAAACTCTTGAGAAAATCTAAGAATAAGGAGTTGACTTGTCGTAGAATGACTTATACTTTACAACAAACTTTATCACACTACAATCTTTGTTCAACAAAAAGGTTGTTTTGAAGTGCATGTTTGTTATCGAATGGTCTACATCATCATATGCTAAGACCAATGCAAGGGTTGGCATAGTTGATTGAATTTTTGATGTGCATAGCTTCTGGCTTCTAACAAAGTAGATCATGTTTGATAAGAATTCATCATTTGTTGTTCATGTTTCTATTTGTTAATTTTTGTTCACACATTTACATTTATGTTCAATAATAATTGTAGTTCACAAAGCCTTTATTTGTTCACCTTTGAGTTTCTGATGAATATAAACTTGCAACGTGCTATATATATATATATGAGGCTATGGATAGGGCCAAGGAGGCAATTAGATCCATTTACGCTAGAATTGATAATAAATATCATCCCATATTGTACATCATTGATTGATGGTGGCACCTTTAGCTCCACAAGTCCTTACCTACATTTGCCCATTTCTCAAATTAAGTCATTCCAATTTCATCTAGAATCCACATTCTATGTGGGCTCTAAACAATAATAGAACATATGGTACTTAATCCTCAATTTGAAGCAAGATAATATCTAAAGATTAATATCTATATACTTGCACAAGGAGACCTCTTTGTGCAAGACTTACACAAAACAATGCAAATGATGTTGCAACTAGATAATTCTATTGAGGGTATAATTTGAGTTTACAGTTAAGAATTTCTCTCTTTTTTTATGTTGATGTTGAACTTAAAGCTCTAAGTTTGGACAATGATATTAAGTTTTTCTTTTCATTTAAGATGTAGGTTGGAAACATTTTGGTGCTAAGGTGCCAAATCTTCAAGATGACATTGAAGATTGTGATTTGTGTCTTGAGTCAACCATGTAGCGTTTTCAAGATGTGAGCATGACTGGAGTATGTTTGAGCACATTTACTCCAAGAAGCACAACGAGTTGTTGGAACAAAGGTTGAATGATGTTGTTTATGTTCATTACAAGCTTCGCCTCTATCATAGACAAATATTGGGCATAGACTTATCTTGCATCACTTTAGAGGCAGTTGATCCAAAGTCAAATTGTATCACCAAGGTTGAGGATCTCTTGTTTATCGAGGAAAACCACATGTATGAATTGATCAAGTAGATCTAGAACCACAGGTGGTAGCCATGGCAGAGGATAGAGCACAAGCAAACTCCTTTGATGTGGGTATCAATGGGACATATTTAAATATCATAGTCGCATCATCTTCAAGTGACCTATGGGTGAATCCACAATAGTGAGTTACACTTTTTTGCCTGAACGGACACTGAACTCTACATTTTGAAAAAAACTTTTAGACTCGGATGCATATTGTCGTTAAACTATTTGAAATCAGAAGATGAAGTAAATTAGAGTCTTTTAGGATTTTCTATCTAGATTCTAAATATATTTTTTATTTTTATTTTTGAATTAATTTAAATAGTGTTTTATTTCTCCCACAAAAACTGGTATGTTGCTGAAAATGTCATTTTCAAAGAGTTACATTGTTTTCATAAAGCATAAATTTTTTTCTAAAATAGATATCAATGTGATTATTTCAAAATTAGTTTTGTAACATCCATACGGAGGGCATGCAATTGGTTTGATGACATTATCATGATTATTTCACATTTTATTACTGTTTGAAGTTGACTAAACCATAATTTTGACATACCTTAACTACATAGCTTATAACTTGTCGTGCATTTGTCCAATTTTATTTTCATTTTTTTTGATAGAAAGAGAACTTAAATACCTAGGGCATGGATATTTTTTAAAAATTTTTTTTCTCTCATTTACTATTTTTCCATAAGTGTCAAACATAGAGGTAGACATACAGTGAAATATCTATGTTTAGTAAACCTAAAAATACAAAGTCATAATAAACTTAATATATATTAACATTATAATCATTGGAAAGATTTTTCTCAATATTACATCACTACATAGATAGGTTTGTGAAATGGATTCATTTCATATCCCAAAAGATAAATTCAAAGTGATTTTTTGTCAGCATTTTAGTAAGTGCGAAGGAGACTCCATTGCAGGTATGAATGAGGAGTAATGATGTTATATCAATGTTTTTTTTTATCTAAGAGGCTTTGAGCTAACCATTTATAATTAATTCCTTCAAATAGAACCTCTCAAGGCTTAAATAATCATATTTTATTAAAAATATGCTATTTCAGCAAAAATCAGCATGTCTAAAAAAGTGTAACCCACTATTGTGGGGTCACCCCTATTCTAACACCTATGTACAAGTTGTCATACAATTGTGGACATTGGGACAAGCGATGCATGCCCCTATGATCCATTGACCTATACTTTTAGTTTTGATATGATCGACTTTGAACTTGAAATTGTAAAAATGCCTTCACGTTGCCCATTATTTTACTTATCTTGAAAAGTTCCCTACCACCCTCAATATGTTTGAACACCTTAGATGCAGTGGTGAATAATAATATTCCATGGTGCATTTCCCTTTTCTACTTGAATTTCTCAATGTAATCATATGCCACACAATCTATAAAGAGGAAACTGCCCAAAACAAACTTAGGTAGGAGAAATGATGCCTAATAAAATCATAAATGTAGTAGAAAGAAATAACGATACACCTTTATAACAAAAGAATTTACTTTAGAAAGCTTTGTCTACAAAAAAATCCCAAGAAAAACAATATCATTGTAATTACTCAACCATTAACAATAGCCCTGATCTATGTGAATATTTATAATCACATCAATACAAGAAACCATTAAGCAGTATTACAACACAATTGGTTTAAACTATGGGTTCAAAAGAGAAAACCACCTATAAGAGCCCAAAAACATGATAACAAAGTATACGTGCATGTATTGTCTATCCTCTTCTTTGTGTTTGCTCAACCTTTCTAATCCTAACAAGAAGGGGCCTGATTTGGATAAGCACTATAATGCTAGATCAAAATAAAGCTCTTTAATGTATTATGTATTTAAACCACCTAGGAGGTGGTCCTGTTTTTTTGTTGGCATTTCAGTATTTGCTTTGTTTTTCCCTACATGGGGTGTAGCAGTTTGTCATTTAGTTATGTCTCTTAATGTTCCTTCCTATTCTTGGTTGTCAAATGTTGTTTTCCTCTTCTTTGTATGATTTTGCCTCCTCTACTTATACCTCTGATTAAAAGCGTTTACTATGATTAAAAACGAAGCACACACAAGGTATACAACACATATCTTGTGTTACATGGCAACACATTTTCACCACTCGGAACTCCTCATCCTCTTAGGTGTTTTGGGGAGCCCCTAGCCATCATCCCCCGTCAAGAAAATTTTGGAAATGTCTCGGAAGCACATCTGCATTCCAGGATATGTCAAGAAATAGGAGATGTCTGGCTGTCTCCAAGGACCATCCTAAGGATCCCAAGCCTATGAAGTAGTGTAGTTTTCTATAATGTTAAAAAACTTGTTCATAACATTAAAAAGAACTGTTAAATATATCATGACAGCATTATAACAACAATTCAATTTATCATGACATTAGTGACAACAACTGTAGTATAACAGCAATAAATCTATGTTACCAAATTCTTCCTTAGCAACCCCAAAGGTCCGGCAGTCCTTATCATATTCTTGCAAAAGTCTGCCCAAATTCTGTCAAACGAACCCAGCACAAATTTTGCCGTTTTTATGGCGAATTTACAAATCTGCGACAGGACCCAGGACGAATTTGGTCAAAAAATGAATTTTTTTTTTGACTTTTTAAGTCTTTTTTTTGGTCTATTTAGTCAATCCAAACCTCCAACCCTAAAATAGACCACTAAAAAGGCCAAAAAGGTAAAACATATGTAATTTGGACTACAACATTAATATATATGATTGTGTATTTTTCTATGTTGCTCTACTATTAGCATAGTGGTGTGTGAATTTATTTGCTGCTGTATATATATTTGTACCGACGAACCCAAAATGAATTCGAACCCTTCCTTAAAACATTTTTAACGAATTTCAAACCTGAATCCGAACCGGCAACTTGGAAATAAATATAACATGGTTCTGTTTTATTGTTAATGATATAAGTTATATAACATCTAACACTAACAGCAATAATTTGGAATTCTTGCCGATTAAAAAAAAACTTATTTGGATTTTTTATTTCATTTTTCGAAAAAGTTTCAAACTTAAAAATTATTGATGTGGTATTAGAGTTAGTTATTATAATCAGTTGCAAAAGAGATTAATGGTGCATTGCCCATGGTCTGATACAATGTGGTGCTGTGCAAGAAATGCAAAGAAACAATTCCTTTTTGGAATGTGATTGACATGCAGGCTTCTACAAACATCATCCAACCTCATTTAACAGTATCATGTTATATTGATACTTCTTATACTGCTGCTTATTAATTTGTAAAAACTTGAGTCTCTATATATATTTTAGAATTTTGTATATACTACCATCCCTACCATCTCCCAAAAATGGTCTTTCAACTGCTGTCTCTGAAATGCATCCCCTGTCATCCCGCTGCGCCATAAATGCCATGGAACATAACATATATCCAATGATCCACCCACCCTGTCGTGCTTTGTTACATGATCCACCACTTGGCCACTTGCAAGTAACTGGGTACTAAATCATTCCCAAACTTTCGTGGCATTTTTGAAGACAAAAATAAAGATTTTTCAAATAAGCATAGAAATTAGGATAGGTTCCTAAAAAATTTTCCATAAGGAAGATCTCGAAATTTTGGCTTGTTAACAAGCTTTTCTTCAGAAACCTTTCTCTTCCCATGTGAACAAAATCTTCCACTACTAAAGCAGCATGAAACCAGTACTCTTTCAACAAGCTTCAAGAAACTTAGATCTGCAATCAGAATATGTGCTTTATGATCTATTTAAATCTGCTCTTTAACTATTTTAATTGAAGAAAAAATTGCATCTCAGCCTCTTGTGAGAACTAATCACACCTTCGCACTCCCTTGCAGCAAGGGAGGACCAAAGCCTAGGAAACCTCGTCTAATAAGGCATTCTCTATTTTGAGGTTAGACCGATATTTCAAGGTTTTGCAAATGGGGTGACAAGTTAAGAGAGTTCCATCTTGGAGAAAAATTTAAGCAAACTTTATTTGGAGTAGTATGGAGAATGTGTGACATTTAGGGAAGTTCTGATGCTTTGTTCTTGTGAACATCACCTTTATGCAATGAATGCTAAGAAGGCCATTCACAGTCATAAGAGATGGATTCTTATTAACCATGGTCTATTACTCATGAGATTGACTAAAAAACTATACAGTCAAATACTGATAAACATCACAAAGCCTGCCTTCTTTGCATTCTTCTGATAGTACAGAATTTCCTAGACCTGTAAGTATTTGGTAAAAGTTCTGAGAAAAGGGGCATATACCTACATTTATTTCTCTGCTGACGTAAACTACTAGCATTCCTGTTGATGAGACCTTGACTTAAAAACCTGTAGGGATCGCAAATTGTAAAGGATAATGGTATCAATTAAACTCTGTTCAAGGTCAGATAAATTTGTAGATTATTCACCTTACAACATTTAGACTAGATTGAAGAAAATGCATAAAAGTGACTATCGATGAATTCCCCTGGATTTTGCTTTTAATAAGCTTTCGCGTGAAGGTTTGGGCGGTGCTTACAACAAACAAAATCATGAAGAATAAATACTAGCTTTATTTCAAGTAATGCGATTGTTTACCGATGACCAAAACAGATCGCTAAGGATGGTCCAAGGTTCAAAGAAATACATAACTTGCTCTGTTGTGCTTCTTATTGGCCTATCAAATGATGCATTAAAGGAACAGAGGAGTCCTAAAATTAAAAGAATTTATGTAAAATAAATCAATATTGGCTCTTTTTCAAATTATGTCAAGTCTTTTCTAATGACTAGCAAAACAAGAAGGATGCTCCAAGGTTCAAAGAAATATATTACTTGATCTGTTGGGGTTATTAGTGACCTACAAAACAGTACATTGATAGATAGGAGTCTAGAAAAACATAGATAGGAGTCTAGAAAAACAGAATGATCGCGGAGAATAAATTTCTAACTCGATTTCAGATTATGTAATTATTCACTAATGACCAAAAATGAAGCATAACAAAAGGATGTTATAAGGTTCAAAGAAAGACAACTTGATCTGTTGTGAATATTCGTGACTTATCAAACAATGGATGAAAGCAAGACAGGAGTCTTAAGGGAAGAAAACCGCCGACTTCTTGGAAGTAGATACAGTTTCTTGCCGCTTGCCAAACTGTGACACTAAGGAAATAAAGATATCCAAAACCATCAAGTTAATGGGTGCAAATCTTTCATTACTCGTCAGAATTTCAATAAACAAATCCTTCTACATTTAGTATCATACATGTAAAATGGAGCCGTCTATCAAAGATAATTCACCAAATCGTATCAGAAACAAGCGTATTCTCTTTCTCCTATGCATAATTTCTCATACCTGTTAAACTGAGAAGAGACTGCTCGAGCTCCCAGCAAGCCATTACTGCTTCCATCGCATGAACACGAACATGCTGCTGCAGTTGCTCCTTAAAAGAGCAAAGCAGAAAAACGTAGTGCGTCTACAATGCAACAAAAATGCATCCATCCAATAAGCACCAAAAGAACAATAATTAAGCTAGATCACTGAATATAATTACGTATTAAACATAGACAATAAGCATTCAGGTAGGAATTCCATGGAACATGCATCAGAGCCAACAATGAGCTTGCAAATTTGGAGACAGCAAACTCAGGGCACTTCAATTAATGTTATACCGTTGTTTTGAGCCAAATATTTAAGATTTATGTTTTCAACAAAAGCAACATATACAAAATGCGTGTTTAGGTGTTACTTAATTGAGTTAAATAAGATAGGTATAAGCAAATTAAGTCGAGTCTTTTAACTTTCAAGATTTGTTTTTCTGTAAAAGAAGTAAGTTGTGAATGCGGATACAACATTCCAAATTTTATTTTAATGTAGTCGTCTTAAATAAAAGATAGAGAAATGGCTATCGTAGTAGAATTTTTGAAGCTTGAGGAATATTTTGATGGTACTGGATTAAATTTGGAGAGTAAAAAATGGATATGCTTTTGTTGAACTACAAATACAAATTTGATCACTGTTCATTGGATGGAAATTAAAGGGAGATAAGGAATTTAATTACTTTCACTGCATTTTTGAATTTTTTCATTATAATAGATTATGGAGTATGATTCAAAATGTTTAATACTAAAAAAAACTTACACAATTGTTTTCAGAAGCATAACAGTAACAATTCTTAGATTGTTAAAATTTATTATCATTAAAGAAATTTAAATTCAAGTAGCAATGAACTTTTCAAAGTAGGTGAAACAAAGACAATTAAAAAATGTAAAATTGATTGATTAAATATATAAATCAACGAAAGATGCAAACTTGATCGTTGGATGAAATTGAAATTAGACAATAAAAAAAACTCTAAAAAAATACAAGAGTCGCTGACACAAACCAATTTAAGTTTCTTAAAATTTAAATGTGGCTGTGTGGATCAATGGTTTAAAAAATGTCATGAAACTCCTTGGTAATTTGTCATAATCCCATATAGGATTGGTAGTATTACTATACACTCAGTCAAACACACACTTGCCAAAAGTAGCATATCACTATTTCAAGAGGAAGTCGCAAAGAAGGATGCAGGCTTGAGCATTGAGACTTTTACATCTGTATTTTAAGTAGGATATAAGGAGAGAATGAACGCAAATCTCAAACATCTCAGTATAATGTCTCAAAGTCGAGAATAATAGACAAAATGGATGGAAAATTCAAAAAACTAACGGAAATTACTTTCATTGTGCCTAAAAGAATTTCCGAACTGTAGGCACGGCGCACTAGTAATTGGTGAGTTAAAGAAAAGGAAGGCAGTTGGAGCCAATGTAATTTGAAGTGGTAAACACAAGAGTATATTTACAATTACTATCAAATTCTAATACACATACAACACCAGAAATTAGTTCGAGCATACAAAGAAGCTCCAAAAGGAAAGAATTGCATTCTTCAAAATAATAGTAAACATAAGATGATGAGAATGGTAGTATCACTAGCTATATGTAAGGAACTCTGACACGTATGGTGTGTCTCTACTAGCCAAAACTTTTTAGCAAATAATAAAATTGGTCAGACGTATTGGTAAAATATAGAACTGTTCAGATATACTCTTAGTTGCCGGATTCACCCAGGCAACCCCGGATCCGGGTCCGGGTCTGACCCGGGTCCGGATTCGCGTCGGATCCGGGACGGATCCGGGCAGGGTCCGGACCAAACCTTGTGGATCCGTCCGGATCCGCGAGCCGCGGATCCGGACGGATCCATAGGGTTTGGTCCGGACCCTGCCCAGATCCGTCACGGACCCGGGAGGATCCGAGCGGATCCAAGAGGATCTCGCGCAGATCCGCGCGAATCCTCAAGGACCCGCGGCATTGGCAAGTTAAAAAGTCAAACAATGACTTCAAAAAGAGATTTTTATATTATTTTTTTTACTTCTAACCCTAAAACGACCCCTTTTATGAGTCTCCAAACACATTTTATTTCTCATTGTGCTCTTTACTATTCTCTCTCATTTTGCTCTCTCATTCATGCAAGCTTGAAGTGAGGTGATTGAATTCGAAGGAGCTCGACTGTGGAGTGACAAAGACCTTCCAAGAAGCACTATTCAGTCTATTTGAGTGACTAAGGTATGCATTTGAACCATATTCTCAAGTTTTTTTGATAAGTTTTGATTCTTGAAGTATAAGTTTTTCATTTTGTATAAGTTTTGAAGTTTTCTTTTTTCATTTTTGTTATAGATTGCAACAATGAGTAGTCAAGGTTCAGTGGGTGGGGAGGGATCTCAAAGATTTAAAATTGATAAAGGGTCTCCTTTGTGGAGACACACCACAAGAATTTCTCAATGTGTTGGAGGTGGGGGGTATGTATGGAAATGTAATTTTTGCAAAATACAATATAGAAGCTCCTACTCCCGAGTAAAATATCATCTTTTAGGCCCTGCGGGTCAAGGGATTAACATGTGTGCGGGGGAAGATAAGAAGGGATTGCCAGCTGCACAAATAGCAACTTTGGTAAAAGAACAAGAAGAAGCTGACAGAATATGTGCAAAAGGGAAACAAGTTTCTTATACCAGTAAACAGAAAACAATGCAGCCACCCACTCAAATGCAATCTAGATCACATCCATTCTTGCCTATGCCTTCTAGGGATGAAGATGTAGATCAACCACACAACACCCCTCGCAAGAGAGGCCCATTAGAGAGGGGATTTCAAATTGAATTAAGAGAAATTGCTGATGCCAAAGTTGGACGTTGCCTCTTTGCAAATGGTATTCCATTCAACTTTGTGAGATCACCTTATTTTAGTGACATGTGTGAAGGAATAAATGAAGCACCTTTTGGTTACCGTGGCCCTAAATATGAAAAGTTGCGCACCACCATATTACAAAATGAGAGAAAAAATGTAGAGCACCTACTACAACCAATAAGAGATTCTTGGATTCAATCAGGTGTGTCTATTGTTTCAGATGGATGGAAAGATTGTAAAAACCGTCCTTTAATTAATGTGATTGATGTATCCTCCAAGGGGTCAATGTTTTTGAAGGCGGTTGACTGTGAAGGCGAACTTAAAAATGCAGAGTTCATTGCCTAGATTCTCATTGAATCCATAGAGTCCGTGGGTCATCACAATGTTGTCCAAGTAATTACGGACAATGCAAAAGTTTGCAAGGCTGCAGGTGCTTTGATAGAGGCTAGATATGATCACATCTTTTGGACACCGTGCACCGTCCATTCTCTCAATCTAGTGATGAAGGCAATTGGCACCGAAATAGACTGGGTGAAACAGGTGTATGAGGAGGGTGAGGAGATTCAAATGTTTGTGACAAATCACCATATGTCACAAGCAATTTTCAGAACTTACTCAAAATTGGAATTGTTGAAGGTAAATTTTAAAATTTAATTTATAACTTATTTAGTTTCATTTATCATTTTATAATATTTATGTCATGTTTTAACTTTCTACTAACATGTTTTAGGTGGCTGAAACCCGGTTTGCCTCTCACACAATTGTGTTGAGACGGCTTGTCAAGGTGAAGGAGGCCTTATCACAAATGGTTATTAGTAACCAATGGAGCATCTGGAAGCAGTCCAATACAGTCAGGGCCCAAAAGGTGAAGGCATTGGTATTAGATGATGATTGGTGGACTCGTGTGGAGTATGTCTTGGAATTCACTGATCCCATCATGTCTATGCTTCGATTTGCCGACACTGATTTACCATGCTTGGGGGATATCTATGATAGCATGGACACAATGTTGGAGAAGCTAAAAATGGTAAGTCATAAATTTAATACATTCCTTTATCTTTGTTTATTGAGAGTTATTTAAATTCAAAATTGACATAATGATAACTTACATGAACTTCATTTGATATCCCAGGTCATACATAGGAGAGAGAATGATCCTGAGGACACCTTATACAAAAAGGTGGAAGCAATGGTTCTTCATCGTTGGAACAAGATGACCACACCATTGCACCTCCTAGCATATGCTCTTTCTCCTAGGTACTATAGCGCACAAGTACTTGGTATTCCAGGTAGAGTGGCACCATATAGAGATGCTGAGGTTGCCAGTGGGTATAAGAAGGCATTTGATAAAATCTTTTGTGATCCAGATATTGGGGTAAGTGTTAGGAGAGAATTTGGATCATTTATCTCAGGAAGAGATCTCCACCCTACTGCTATCAATGACCAAAGCAAAATGGATGCTGTTACATGGTGGTATCTTCATGGGCAAGATTATCTATACCTCCAACCTCTTGCGATTAAGATTCTATCACAAGTAAGTTTTTAAGGTTTAACTTTTTTTTTCTTTTTGTTTTGGCACTTGCATTGTAGAATTTAATACTTAACGCTCTTCAATTTATCTTGTATTTTTTTAATTTTGTTGGTTTTTTCTCTAGGTTGCGAGCTCTTCTGCCACTGAGCGGAATTGGAGTACTTACTCCTTTATCCACTCAGTCAAGCGTAACCGGTTGGCTGCAAAAAAAGCAGAAGATTTGGTGTATGTTCACAACAACTTGCGTCTCCTGTCACGGAAGGATCCAAAGTACAAGAAGGGGCCAACGAAGCTTTGGGATGTAGCACCCGAATCTGCTGACCTAGATATGACCATTCACGATCTTGCTAGAAGCACTTTGGCTGATGTGGATTATGATGGTGATGATGATGATGATGAGACAGCACCCTCTAGTGCTAGTGGAACTTTGGGTTCCATTAATGATGATTTTGATCAAACACTTGCAGCTACTAGAGACCCCATTGATCCAGATTTTTTTGATAATCCATTTGATTGATGAACCATTGAACATTGAATCATGTCTCAAACTTTAATGAACAATATTTTGAAATGTCATTTTGTAATTCAGTAATATAATTCAATGTGCTGATTTTCTTTAGAATTGTCAACATGGAATGATAGATCAATGATCAAGTATGCTATTTGAAGTTTTAATGATCAAGCATCATAGATTCATACTCATAGTATGAAATGATTTAGTTTTAGAATTAAGTATATTTCTCTTATATTTTTTGATATATAAATTTATAATGCATATATATATATATATATATATATACACTCACGAATCCAAAACGGGAAAAAAAATTTTCACGAATCCACGAACCGGATTCGCGAACCCGAATCCGTCCCCGAACCCGAATCGGCAACTAAGAATATACTGGTATAGCTTGACAGTAATGCACCTTATTTAAAGGATGCGAAAAGATGGATTAATACTAAAGGTGTTTTAAAAATATGTTCATTTATTTGTTTAATTTCTAAAATAAATTTGATTGTCAAATGATATTTAATGATATTTCAAAAAATCCAACAAACCTAAAAATATGTTCATTTGTTTTATTTTTAAACTAATTCTGGTTGTAAAATGCTGTACAGCGATGTTTTAAATTAAAAAACAAACTTCTTTGAACCATTTGTAATAAAGACAAGACTTACTAATCTTTTGGAGAAGTTTTTTTTATTTCTATGAACAGTCCTGTGCAGCATTTTACAATAGACTTGTTTGTGGAAGATTTGTTAGTTTGGCAATTCTTCAATCTATAAAATGTTTAATTATTCTTACACATCTTCATTGTTAGTTGCTCTTCTATCATGTTTGACTCTTGTCTAATTGTGTGTTTTCCAGCGACTTTATTTCACATCTTACATATAAATTTTGAACATCTCGAATCGATTTTTATTTATAATTATTCCTACACATACTTCTCCATTGCTAATTGTTATTCTATCATGGTTGAATCCTTGTCTATCATGGAATCTTACATGAATTACTTGCAACTTTGATTTCAATATGGACACATCCTACATCAGAAATTTTCCATTCCCCTTATGAGTAATTGTTGTAATATACATTGGCATAAGAGTCATTAGAAATTTGCTAAATTAATATAATACTATCTAATAAATTCTAGGAATCTTTTTCTCATTTAGATAGTAATTATAATATTTACATATAAGTGTACAAGTTCTTTGAAATCTAAATAAGATTTAAATTTTATATCATAAGTACCAACTTAATTCCTATAACATGCTAACAAGGTATTATAGCGTGTACAAATTTTAATCTCAAGTTGTACTCAAACCTCCAAAATGTAATAAACTATATTAATTCGCAAAAGCATAAAAGTAATAAATATTTGAATGTAGTGTTAAAATAATGTTAAAATTTAACTCTATAATTTTTTACCATTTCTAATACAATTGAGTAGCACTCTAATGTAAACTAACAAATTTTTACATCAAATTCAATTTTGTAGGTTACATGAAGATTTATGTTAGGGAAGTATCAATATTAATGTCAAGATTGCACTACAAATTCATATTTATATTTTAACTTTGAAGGTCCACAATACACTCTCATATCAATCTAATTCACAAGCATCACTTTTATATCTAGACATTGAATTCATTTTTAAAACTAATTATAAATTTTGATTTCATCAAAATAGACTTTAAAAAAATTTCTAATATGTTAACACGAAGTATGAACCAAATTATTTTCCATTCCACCACTTTTCACAACCTAACCTTCCATAATGAACATTACAACTATACTTCAAAAAATCATTCCATATTGAAAATTTGAAAAAAAACGCTCTATGAATCACATGCTTAATCCTTCTCTAATCATGATTCACAACAAACATCAATTTTTAATCTAAAACTTGAAACTATTTTTTGAAACTAACTACAAATTTTGATTCCATCAAAATGAACTTAAAATATTCCTAATATGTTAAACACAAAGTAAAATGCATTTGATACGAATCAAATTACTTTTCATGCCATCACTTTTCACAACCTAACCTTCCATAATGAACATTACAACTATATTTAAAAAATTATTTAATATTAAAAATTTGAAAAAAAAAACTTATCTTTTGTTAAGTACAAATTACACTAATGCAATATCCAATTTATGGTTACCTTAGCAATGAATAATTTAGTTGAAAATAAAGAAAGTCCATCCATGTTCTCCACAAATCAACTAGTCCAACAAACATCCATTTCATTGCAAATATACTAAGAGTTTGTGTAGGGCTATTTATCTTCTACTCAACAGATATATAAATGAGATTCAAAATAGTCAAAATTTCATGAGTGCATTGCTTGTAAGGGTTAGTAAAGATACAAACCTTTAAGACAAGTATGTAATAAATTACATCAAGGCTTGCATCAATATTTGCATTAGTGTTAACTTCTTTTGTCAATGATGTATCAAGGTTTTGTTAAGACTTCTATTAGGACTATGTTAGCAATCAGTGGTCGCGTATATGGTAGAATTGTACGAACACTTTATTTTTGGACAATTTTAACAATTTTTTGAATTATGCTAAAATTCTAATATGGACCCAATACTTTATATCATAAAAATTATTTAAGTCTATTATTAATAATAAAGATCTTAAACATGTAAACAATGATACAAATCATTATGTTAATTAATCATAATGTATTAATAAAATTATTGACAATTATGATTATAGTATGTGTTATTTTTTATTAACTATGTGAACTATTTTCTTTGACTTCTTGGATTAAACTCTATGATCTATTATTAAGAGGTAAGCAAGAAAAAAGAAGATAAATGAATGATTATCCTACCTAGTCTACTAATAATCATTCATTTCTCTTTCTTTTTTTTGTGTTCTCTTTCTTGATAATAGATCATTGAATTTGATTCAAAATATCGAGAAAAAAATACAAATAATCAAAATTTAATGCAATGCATACTAACATAATTAATTAACTATAGAAATCATGTCTATAATTATAATCAATTATAATCATGTTAAATATTCTTAACCTCAATAATAATTTTGCTTCGGAAAGCCCCATCACTTTTTTGAAATAAGAATTCATATTTTTTAAAAAAATAATTCCATCATTATGGTTTCTCTGTCTTGTTCCTTGAAAATAATTAGTTTAGAACATTTTATTTACTTAAAATAAATTAAAATACAAGATGGGACTAACATAAAAAAATAATAAAAAAATGAAGTAAACATGACCATTGATCAATGTCCATAAATGCCCTCTTCATAACAACTTAGGCACTCTAAGATTCATAATAAAATGTCGCTCAAGCTTGATCACAAAAATTTTGGTATACTAAAGGCTTTAGCTTTCTTTTAAGAAAAAACTTGTATAGCAAAATAATAAGAGGTGTCCAATGATTTTTATAATAATTTACACTTCAATATATTATTATTTTAATAACATTTCAGATTTCAATTCATAGTTAAAAATTGACATTTTTTTAACTAAGTTACCAAATTCGTTTCTAGAGGTAGCAAAGTCAGGTTCAATTCTGACTAAAGTTTGGTCCTTATCAAATTTTTTTATAAAGTATATCACAAGTGGTCAAATTCAGCCCAAAGTCTGTTAAACGAACCCAAGCCGAATTTAGGTGAATTCGCATTGAATTTCAAACACAGCGACAAGACCCAACCAAACTTTGACATAAAAACTCATTTTTTGACTTTTTTTTTAATTTTTGTTTGTCTAATTTAGTCCATTCGACCCTCCAACCCTAAAATAGAATAGACCACTAAAAAGGCATAAAAGGTAAGACATATGTCATTTAGACTAAAACATTATGTATATGGTAGTGTATTTTGCTATGTTGCTTTACTATTAGCATAGTGACGTATGAACTTATCCATTACAACATATATACATATACATATACATATGTATATTTTAAAAAAATATATGTTTTTGCACATACGAACCCAACACGAATCCGAACCTACCCCAAAAAAATTTGAACGAATTTTGAACCCAAACCCAAACGTACAACTTAGTTTTTTAATAATGAAGAAAATTCATAATACTTATGAGTGAAAGTTTTAACTAATAACATAAATATAATTATAAAAAACACTAATTGAATATTATCATAAAACTATTCAATAGATAAAAGATTTTAAACTACATACTTTATTTAAAATTTTAATGATGAAAATTGACTTTGAAAATTTCATATTCACTTCTTACCAATATGAATATAAAAATATCCATTAAAATATAAGAAAAGAATCCTATGATAAACATTGATTAATAGTTTTGATAAAATATTAATGATTGGGGTACTACTATTTTTTGATATAATAGTGAATAAGTATTGGAAATTTTGGGATTATATTATATTATAAGTTTTTTTGTTCGGTAACGATAGGTTTTTTATTAGTATTAAAAGATTCACATATATTTAGCTAATTGTCTTCAACTGCCCATTAACCAAAATTGAGCTTGCAATTCATACTACTCAGTCTAAGAGACCCCTAAATCTAAACTAGTCATTAATAGTCATTATCATAATTACAAAATAGTCTATAGATTTGGACAAACACCAAAATATCTGGTTTACAAACCTATAAACCTTCAACCCTATACACAAACATTGAAAGACCCAACACCACCCAAAAGACTTATACAAACCCTACCTCTGACCCTACCCTGGCCGCCTTCTTTCTTTCCTTTCATATTCCAACAACAATAGACATCCCGTCTGGCAAAAAATCCCACCAGCCTTGCGTTTCCAACTCACAAGAGGAGAGATGGAGCCGTCAATAGTCTTCCTCGGTGTTTTTTTCCACTGGCTCGATCACGAACCCTAGCTTGATCAACAAGCTCCTTTTCACACACAAACTCCTTAAGTAACTCCCACCTATCTCTAGCATCATTGATTCTAACCTCTTTCCTGACAAAAGTGCTCCACACCAAGAACACCTGGTAGGGACCCTGCGAGCCATCTACCAACCTCCAACCGTCCCTCATCACTCGAAATCCATGGCCAAGTTCTGCATAGGAAAGCATCTGCACCATACCTACCATCCACTCAAGCTTCATTATTGCCCTCATAATCTAGAGAGCTTCCTCCCGTGTGTCCAACTATAGCGCCCATGCAAACACAACAAAGATTATCACGATACCTGAAATTTGTCTCCATAAATTCTTCTCCTAGCAAAATGTCCAGTATCTGAAAACACTTAGGCTCTCCATACTTGAAAATCTCCTTCAGTCTCTTCCTCGACACCTTATCATAGAAAGGCCTCTATTGATGGAGGGTTTTCAGAGTGAAATTTGCCTCCATCGCATCTCCAAACTACCACCACTCCCCAATAATCATTGTCTAGAATGAAGGAAAATACCAAATGTGTCAAGTAAAGGTATTAAACTTCTACTCCTTTCTAGATCCTTCATGCCCGTAATCATGCCCAATCCTCATCAAATCTCATCTGTCCTTTCACATGTGTGGCCTTAATTGCCACCTTACTACCCTCCAACCAACGTGGCACGCTCTCCATCATTTATGAATGAGGTTTAATTGCCATTTGTGGAAAAAACTAACCAACACAATCAACTGTCTGTGTGGGCATATTTAAATATTTTAAATTTTAAAATTCAAATCAACCAACTAGTTCTTAACTAAACTCTTAACACCACTATGGCCTTTATCCTTCAAACCTTATTGTTTACTTACTCTTCCCAATTGAACCATTCGCCTTTAATGTCCCTCAGGTCTTCCAAGAGTTCTTCTTTCCCTGACTTGATCAATCTAGCCTCCAACTTTGACAACACATCAGCCTTTGAGTTTCCTTCCCTTCTAATATGAGTACTTCTAAAGTCCTCAAATTGGGCCATCTTAGCTCTAATTAGTTTGACATATTTATTCAAATTCCAAGTATGATCTAAGCACCATTCATGACAACCATTACTATCACCATAGAATCCCCCTCCAAGTGAAGCTTTTGCATCCCAAGTGATAATGCTTATTGCACTGCTAAGTGGGCCACTTGAAACTCTACTTCGTTATTGGTCCCCTCTCTCAATCCATTGGCTCCTAAGATCAAAATATTGCCATTCCAATCCCTGATTATGTAGCCAGCCCCACTTGGGTCTGGATTGCCCTTTGAGGCACCGTCAAAGTTAGCTTTAAGCCACCCATACTCCAGACAAGACCATTCTTGTGTTGAGCCTAAACCCACAGAAAGATCATCCCCTCTATGCCCCTGAGCGAGCAATATATAAGTTATATTTAAGAGATACAATAGCCAATTATTGATACATATAATGTGTAATATTAGACTAATTTTTATTATTAGTTGAGGAGTATCTCTGTTTTTAAGAGATTTAAAATATACTAGAATATTTTGATTGAATTTATTAAATTATTTTAGCATATTGTGATTTTTGTACATTATTTGAAGGTTGTATAGCATACTTCCTAAACCTTAAACATAAGGTGCTCAACTATAAAGTTGCACCACCTATTTCAAAAAGTAAAGATATTCTAATTCTCGTCTTAAGGGAAGATAGTATATGCACAACTTGTCCAAGACATATTCAAATGTAAAAAATGAAACCTAACCATATAGAGGTTAACAATAATGAGTTATAAAATGATATTAATTTTAAAAAGTAATTAACTATTATCTGCACCACCAATAAAAATTAAAATAGTATATAAATGTCAATACACCCTATTTAAAAGTAATATTAATGCATTTATTACCTCCATACAAAATTAAAGAAAAAACAATAAATAAATATTTTGTTCATGACATTATATTAGGAGGAAAGGCAATGTTTTTAAATTTTTTGAATTATTGGCCATTATATTTTTATAATTATATATTAATATTAAATATATCTTAAATTATAAATGAAGACTTATACTATTAAATTTTGTTTAGTAAATTAATAATTGTTGAAAATAATTTAATTTATCTATCAGTATAGATATCTTAAATATAGATATCTAAATAATGTCAAGAAATATCAATGTCAACCTATTTTAATTACTTGAGAGTTGTTTTATTTCATTTTATCCATTGAACTACTTGTACAAGTCCTTTAAAGAAAAATTATATCAACCTTCTTACCATATGTTCTTCCTCCCTTGCATCTGAAAAACTAATACTGTATTAACTTTATACCAATGTTCAACATGGAGAAAAAAATTGCACAAAGACCATTGTACGACAAATAGCACAAAACCCAACATTGATACATGATATTGCACTCTCATATTAGAGACTAAGCTGAAAATGCTATTAGCACTTCAAAAATGTCAAGAACATGTTGATATCCATCAATATGTGGAGACAAACCAAGAAGAGTTCATGATCAAATGAACATTGAAATGACTAGATTTCAAGGGGTTAAATTTTCAATGTACTCTTACTCATGTATGAAGTGTGAGAGTGTAGTAAATCTGTGTTCTCTTAATAATTTAACAATATGATACCATCTCATTAAATTGACTCCACTTTGATCAAAGTGAAACCAAACGCATGACTGTTAAGACCTCATAAAATTGATATCAAATGTTAGCACTACATATCTATGCAATATCATACTTGTCTTGGGTGATGTCATATTGTCAAAAATAGTTGGCAAGTGAGTTAACCTCCATGTTGGTTTCCCGATAGACATGTTGTATATTAGGAGTCCCCATTTAATTCAAGATAAGCCAAGCATTCTAGAAAATTATGTTAATTTGTAGTTGGTTGTTTTTATTTATATTTATCATCAAGTCACCTTTGATTTGGATATTTTCCAAGGTCCCCTCTATAAACTTGAAGCTCCGAAAGAAAGATTTAGGCCTTTAGTTCATTATTGGTCTATGTGCCAATTTCTTTGAAGTGACAATGACCAGAGAGGCCTTTGTATTTCTTACTATACAACAAGCTCTAGAAGGTCCTAAATTCCCCATTTCGTGCTCCATTAAAGTTCAATTTTACCCATTTGTAGAATTAAAATTTATAATGCAATTATTTCTCAATTAGATTGTACGGAGATTTTTTATTAACATTTCAGATCACATTTGTTATCCATCATGAAAATTGTAAAAATTTGATATCATTAATTGTTCACTTAATTTTTATTTAATGAATTAATTTACTTTTATATATAACTTTAAATTTTAATTTTCCAAAAAGACCAATTGTTACCAAATTATATTTATAATAATTATTTTATATTTATCTATTATATTTTATAATTAAATATGTTTTATAATTAATTATGTTGATTATATTTTATGTTCATAATTGTAATATTACAATGAAATACCTCTCAACATGATGATAAAACTTTTTACAAACTGTCCAAATGAATAAAAGCTGATAAAGCTAGGATAAGATTACCTTAATTTGTCCCGACTAGATTTAGGCTACAAACCATGTTCACTTCATTTCAAATAAAGCATTTAATTTACCAGCCTAGGTGTACGGTATTTTTAAAATTTGTTTTAAGATTTAAAAAATAATACCGCTGGGGTCAACTACGGAAAGAAATTTGAACGGCTGGGAAAGAAGATAATATATATCACCAAACTTGTTCCATGGTAAACTTTGAAAGAGGCAGCCTCATTAAATTAAGCTGAGGTTTTTGGGGTGGGGGTAAAACTTTTTCCTGTAGCTCGATGTGAGGAATTTGGACTTTTGGCTGGTATTAAGGATATTTTTCAATAGTATATCCACCCTGTAATAATGTATGTTATAGGGAATCCGCTAGGTAGAAAAAATTGCATTTCTTTTCAAGTGTCACTATTGCATTAATGCGGACAATAGGAGTAGGGGAATTGAGCTATCTTTTCACCAAAACTCAACCAAGAATAAATAAAAGAACCCAAGCATTTTGACTGCAGGACCTATATCTAATACAATGATGGATGCATGTCAATTAAACTGCGAAATTCCCTTAGTAGATGGTGCTTCAATTGATTACAGTATATGCTACAGTTCAAAAGGCTGCCAACAGCCAGAAATGGTTTCAGCCATAAATATGTACGACCGGTTTCAGTGATTCGTACAGCCTTTTGATCAATTTGCAATTAAATGCCTAAACCATGGCTGCTAATTGATGGTCTGTGTACCATACTTCATATTTTGTCATGTAATGGTACAAATTTCAAAATCCCATACCAGTTACCTATTATAATTTTAGTAATTGTCAATTTTAATAGAATTATTGAAGTTGTAAAATTTAGCCAATGTTGTATGATCAATAAGGATTTCACCAGTAAATTAAGCTGCCCTATGGATTTCCCGTGCAAAAAACAACACTAAAATAATGTAATGGCCAACAAATTTTGATTTGATGGGTAAAAACAGTTATACATCAAATATAACTATCATACAGTAGTAATTAATCTTTTTGAGACTAGAGCCCATGACTTAAAAGGGAACATTTATTAATTAAGGCATCAAATATACTTAACATACGGTAGTAATTAATCTTTTTGAGACTAGAGCGCATAACATACAGTGTATTGGCCTAATCTCCTATTTCACCGGAAATTAAGCTGCCAACAGGCTCCTCATGAATTGTACGGGATTAGGCTGATGAAAAAGGGTCATGAAAAAGTAAGCTGCAATTCTATGTCTCCTGGTCTAAAGTAAGCTTCAATTCTAAGTCTCCTGGCATAATCTATGGTGTTAGAAAGCTATTTTCTAAAATAACCTCGCAAAGGCAGTATGAAAAAGGCTATCTAAAACAATAACACAAGTTTACAACGCAATGACTTGAAAAGTAAAGCTTACCACTGTGTCTAGTGGTAGAGAAAGCGGTATGAGGATCACAGTGTAGCAAAACAAGTATTTAATTCAGAGAAAATAAACACTAAATTTGTGTGGTTGATATTAAAAAAATGAAAAAATTGACTGCACACTGCTGTTCAGGTCAACCGCCATTGAGATAACATAGCAAACGAAGGTACCGAAAAACTTTGCCAAGAAAAACTAATTTTCAGATTTAATGCATCTAAGGGTAAAAACAAAAGCGATATTCTAAGCCAGATTAACAGTAATGGATAATTTTTTTAAAACGGGAAAAAGTCGCAGAATCGAACCAGGAATTGGTCGAGCTCCTTTTGGTCGGCATCGAAGTTATCGGAATTGGTGAGAAGCGAATACTTGGAAAGAACATGGTGTGCCTGCGTCAACTGAGCGTCGATCCTGGGGAGCTGATCCACGGGCGTTGCTATGCGCAGGCACGCAACATGGGCCGACAACAACTGCTCATAAAGAGGGCGGGAAAGAATGTCCGCCTTAAATTTGGCGATCTGCCACAACCCCGGCGCATCATCATCTCCCTCTCTTTCTACTCCTCCTCCTCCGCTATCACCCGTATCAGGTGAATGAAGATGAAGCAGAGCTGAATGGCTCTTCCCTTCTCCTGAACTCTGAGATAAGGCCATCGCGAATCTTCTCTTCCTCTCCGCTAACCCCTTTCCCCGCCCAAAACCCCAAATCCGTCCCTGTTTTAGATTTACTACCTACTTTAAGTATTAGTTTCACCTCTATAGTTAATATATGGTTTTCAGACATGTCCCTGCGAGTCACGAGACCGTACACCACGTGTCGAAGGCAGAAGGCATGGACCATTTAAGGGGTAGGATCTACGGCACGGTGTTTAACGAGTCCGGAATGCCACGTAAGCATGAGCATCTTGATAGGACAGCTCCATTTGACTTTTCCGTCCACTGTCGGTGCAGGCGGCACCTCTTTCCTTTCCTGACAGCCCGCCGGCGGCTAACTTATGATAGTGATAGGTCAGCGTCTACGGAACGACGCCATTACTAGTCTGTCGTGCGACGCTTCTTTTAAATTCAGCGGTCATTTATGCCCGTCAAGCGAATTTTAGGCTGTGTTTTCACTATCTAACATACTGTTGTACAGCTTGCAATAGGGGAAAGGCACTAGCAATGCTTGTAGTTAATTTTGCGTACTTAGACATCCTAAATATAATATGGGATTTCGATCATTTTTTAGACTGCTTAAAGTTTCGGTTTCTGGGTATAATGATGTACATTGTGGGAGTGTCGATATGAGCAAAAGGGTTAAGAAGTGGTCATTCCAAAATGTTGTTCAATAAAAAGTGGTCATTTCAAAGTATTGTCCAATAAAAAGTGCTTTTCAAAGTGTTCCCCAATGAAAATCATTATGCACAACGGGTCAAGAAGTGGTCATTTGAAGTGTTGCCCAATACCTGTTTGAAGATGGTCCAATAACTACCCACTCAAAATCACAAATACGTTGGACAAAATGTTCCCCTAGTGGTTCACAAATGAGTCAATCATGAATTTAAAAAGCTAAAAATGATCAATTATCGGTACATAAATGATCAACTATTGATACATGAGTGATTTATTAAGTAAATGATTATTTGGTACATAAATGATCAACTATTGATACATGAGTGATTTATTAAGTAAATGATTATTTAGAAGATTAACATAACAATAAATGAACAGTTATTAGTACCCAAACCACTACTGATTACCATCCCTGAATCCATAGAAAACAAAGCAGCAACTAAGTTTTATATACTGTTCAAAATGAAAGATTTTCAGACTATTTAACATAGTGAATGTTAAATAGATATTTAAGAAATTAACATAACAATAAATGAACAATTATTAGTACACAAACCACTACTGATTACCTTTCCTTAGATCTATAAAAAACAAACCAGCAACTAAGTTTTAAAAAGAAAGATTTCCAGGTTCTTTAATAACATAGTGAATGTTAAATAGATCATTTATTTTCGTGAATGATAAATTTGTGAGATTTTTCTGTTAATACGTTTTCATGAATAATTAATTTGTGAGATTCATCCTCTTAATACGTTTCTAGTTATCACAAACACAAATTATTTTCTGAAAAAGCAGGAACGACGTGTAAACAGCGTCAAATTTAATGCGTGATCCTGCGTGGAGCCCGAGCTGCTTCGATGTTTCTTATTTCCCGTGCAGCACGGATTAAAAAATATTTAAAGATGATTTTGGTGGATCCCATCTCCCACTCTTATGTACGGAGAATTGTAGACGGAACGGACCTGACGCGGAGATTTGATGCCATTCAAGTCTAGCTCTTCCCTACCCTCCTTTCTCAGAAATTTACATGTATTTCACCGCTGCCGTTAACATTCCACGTTTGTTGTTGTTCTCGGCAACGACAGCTAAGTTTTTATAATTGTTTTATTTGATATACAAACAAAATAATAAAACAAGTATTTAAGGGCTCTGTCGATCAGAATGATATCTTCTTGCCGGCAGACGTGTGAAATTTTTTGGGTATTGGGATGTTGGTCAACAATTGATTTGAACTCTTCGTTCGGTCTTCGACAATTTCGGACTTTAAACTAAAGGTTCTTTAAGAGCACAATAAGTACACTTAAACACTTAAAGAGAAGCATAATACTCATGTGAATAAATTAGAACGTGGAAGTATAGAGTATAGAGCTTCTGATTCAGTTTTAACTGCATGATTAAATGTATTATTGTGAGTATGCTGTCAATTTATAATAGTTATGACTCAATTTAACAAAAGAAATTATTATAGATTAAATTTTAAATATTATAAATTAGTAGAGTTATTTATTGATTACAATGTATGAATAAGAGAATATTTAGTTTTATAATTAAATTTTACATTCAATTATATTAAATATGCTCAATAAACTTCTTTAGATTTTGATCTTATTTTATCTTATTTATCTTAATTCATATACTATAAGGTCAAGGAGCCATATCAATTGGGACTTTCCTTTTAAACAAGGATGTACAACACACTTTTAAAAGATTGTAGAGATTTGAAAACTTCAAGGAAAACTAAATTAAGACATCTACTTGTTAGGTGTGAAACCCAGAGTACAATATCCCACAAGTTGTCAATAACTTAGGTAGGTGAAAAGTAAAAATGCATGGGCATATCTTGTCCAATAGCCTACAACATCTCTTCATGTTGTGAGATTGAGTAGAGCATATCCAGTTCCATGTCTAGCTTATGTTGAACTACCACTGAAAGCAAAGGTAGAGACGTGTTGAGACATAAGAAGAAGCATTTTCAGCACATAAAGAGTATTTGTGAGTTGAAATTTCATAGATCACAATTTAGGATCTTTCACTTTTGTGTTTCATGCCTTGTAACAAATGTAGGATATCCTCACGACCCATTTATTACTGATTAGAACCATAATGAAATAATTTCACTAACTCTCAAAACTAGTTGATTTTAAAATATAATCCATAGGCAAATATGTGAAAAAAGATTTATTTTTTTATCATAGATAAATAGAGTTACATCAGGTTTGGGTAAGATTTCCCTTATAAAAGTGTTAAATAACATATTACGACTCCTTAAACAGAATTGAATCTTGACACAAGACATTCATTAGTCAACAATTAAAACTATGCACTCAACCATATTGAACATCTTCAATAAAGCTCTTTTGACTCTATTCTAAAAGAGGTTATTATGATTTATACTTAATAATGGGTGTCTTAATTCAAATAATATTAGGGTGGGGAGCTCTATCAATAGTGACTTTCCCTTTCAAGAAAATTTTAAATACAAGGAAAACTAAACTAATACACTAGATGTAAGACCTAGAGTGTAAGATCCCACAAATAGTCACTTACTTGGAGTAGGTGTAAAATAAAATGCATATGCATATCTTGTTCAATAACCCACAACATCTACTCGTGTTTCAGATTGAGTTCATGTATATTCAATTTCATATCTAGCTTATGTTGAACCAACAATGAAAGAAAAGGTAGAGACATGTATAGGAATATGAGAAGAAGCACTCTCACTAGATCAAGAGTATTTGTAAGTTGAATTTTCATATCACAATTTAGGATCTTTCACTTTTTTGTTTGATGATTTGTAATAGACTTAAGACACTTTTACAACTCATTTTTTATTGATGAGAATAAAAATGAAATACTTTGATTAACTCTCAAGACTAGTCAAAGTTGTAAGAAATGCTATTTTTTATCATTATAAAAGAACATAGTTAAATCAAGTTTGGATAGCATTTTTCCTTATAGAAGTGATAAATAGCATTTTATGACTCCTTAGAACAACTAAGAATTTGAATTTGACACAAGACATCCATTAATCAACAACATATAATAAGGTATGTAATAGTCTTTGGAAGTTCAGTATAGTCTTCACCTAAGAGCTTATGTAACTTACATAAGGGAGATCCAAGTCTAATAATGCATCTTAAACCTGCAACAAAAGTAAAGAATCTACTCCCATCTCAATCTTCTATTTAATCATTCCTTAAAATAAGGTGCTTTAGTTGAGATCTCCTAGAAGCAACTTACAAGAAAAAGCAAGAGAAAATGGGAGAAATTTTAGGACTGCAATTCCTCCTTCATGTGGCACCTAAATCCATTTTAATGAGATTGATGAGTAAAAATCTATCTATTGATTCATGAATGTGGTGCCATCCTTCTAATTGAGTCCAAGAGACATACAACATTTCAAATAAGGTTTCTACATGTGGGAGCTATGACATGAAGGCTTCTCTACAAATCAAAAATCTTCCTTCATTGATGGCACATGAATTTTCATGCATACAAAGGTGGTGCATGCCATCTAAGCTCTATTTTATGATAAATCTTTAGGGTGTATATAAAGAAAATCTTCGAATCCCTTCAACACAATTGGCTCTCATCATTTTCTTTAATTTATTCATATAATTTGATAAAATGGATGACCATAAATACTCAATTTCCAATAATATTTAATTATCCCTTGGGCTGGAAAAAAACTGTGTTTGATTTTGGATTGCATAATCATGTTATTGTTGATACTGTGAGACAAACTATTTCGTTTTTAACATTTGGAAAGTACACGTTGAGTCGTGTTTTCTAATCTCTATCAATGGGGCTATTTTTTGTCTAAAAGAATGGATAGCCATAAATACTCAATTCTAGCAATATTTAATCATGTCTTGGACTGAAAAAAAAGAGATTTCTTTAGTTTGTTATTGCATAATGATGTTATTGTTGATACTATAAGACAAACTATTATGTTTAACATTTGGAAAAGTAGATGTCCAACCATGTTTTCTAATCATATTTTACATTGGGAAATGGAAATTCTAAGGTTTACTCTGTTATCATGCTACAGTTTGTTTCTCTATGTTTGCAACTAAAGAATGATGCTCGTTATCTGAAGCAATTGCAAGTAATCAAATATCAATTTTTGCAGCTCCATGATAAAAATATTATTCATGCAAGTCAAATGCAAAGTCTATTCAAGTTTAAATTACAATGGTTTCCATGTGCTACCTATTGTATCTCAAAAAGTTAAGTTGTTGATCAAATCTACATGCTTGGGTTGGTTATCATTTGCATATTTGAGGTTTTTTTATATTGTTCCTCTAGTCTTTATTAATTTTTGTGCTATATGGATATAAGTTGTATTGTTACTAGTTGCATAACATTGTTTGAACAATGTCTAGGTTTCGTAATACTTCTTCTTGCAGTTCCATTCTTTTGGACTACTATGTTTTCTATGTTTTAGCATAAGAAGGTACATTTTTGTTGGAGGCATCAGTGATCATCCGACTAATAAGCTATATTTAAAGAAGGTTGAAAACATAGATAACTAACACTAACCCAACATTGCGATGAATGAGGGTCTTGATCGGAGGAAGAAAACTTGGATGAAACAAAACAAAAAGTGGTTGAGCAAGTGGAACATCAAGTTGCATGAGTACCCTAATATCAATGAGGAAATAAAAAAGATTGTCATAGAAAAGTTTTAGACTACCATGTGGACTAATCATGTTGGCCAAAAATAGGATTATTACATCAATGAGTTTAACCCAACTCGAGAACGTGGAGAGAAAGCATATTATGAGGTAGCTATTAAAGGGAAAGCAAGGCTACTAGTGGTACAATTGAGGTAGGTTTGCATCATCTCAAGTGCGAGATGGGTAAATGGAAGAGGCCCAAAGAGCTATGGAAAGAGAGAACTTGTATGTTCTGCAAGACAGGTGCAATTGAGATTAAATGACACATTCTCATAGAGTGTGCAACGTATGAAGATATATGTGATCAGTACAAAATCATCTTGGAGGTGGACAACATGCACAATTTTTTTGAAGAGGATAAAATAATCCAAACTACTAGCTTTCTAGTCAAGATCAATTGTAGGAGATTAAACATTGAAAGGAATATGGAAAGGGCTTATGATTGTGATCCCTTGGTCTCGTAGACTGATCAATCTCATGGACAATATTAAAATCGTTCATTCACTTTAATCAATAAAAAAAATCCAAAAATAATATATAATTAGAAAAAAGTTAGTAATATTAATAAGAAGCAACAAAAAAATACATGTACAACTATATATATATATATATATATATATATATATATATATATATATATATATATATATATATGGTTCATTCACTTTAATCAATAAAAAAAATCCAAAAATAATATATAATTAGAAAAAAGTTGGTAATATTAATAAGAAGCAACAAAAAAATACATGTACAACTATATATATATATATATATATATATATATATATATATATATATATATATATATATATATATATAATGTTTGTTTTGTCATATAAAATTATTATTTTGAAATTCATTATATGCATTATTTTAATTTTGATTTCAACTTCATTATGAATATAATCATTCTTCCAAGCATACTTAGTTTGTTGAGCCTTGTTCAATTATGTTTGTAGTTTCTCTTTAGTTGTTTGGTTCGTCTACAAAACTGGGCAGTGTAATCTAGCTATATCTAATTTCTTTTAGACTTAATAAAAGGAAATTTGATGATATTTATTTGAACACATTTTTCCTTGCTATTTTCGTAAATCACGCGTCGCCAGATGTGACATATCCGTCGTCAACTTTGCCCACCTACTGTCATATCTAGCGGGACAAATTAAGAAATCGAAATTTACAACTAACAGCCCAAAAAAAGAGTGTCCTTTGCCGACAAAACTTTCTTAAACCTTATCTTCGTGCATATAAAATATGGCACAAACATGCACGTGCTTAGTTGCATGGTAGAGAGAGTTTACTGCTTGAGTTAACCAATATAAATGGTTAAATGAGTCCGCCCATTCCACAAATGGTTGTTGCCTACGAGGACAAAATGCAAAAGAGAAAAAAACACAAAGCTTATAGACTAGAAAAACCTTATCTCTTAGCGACATATTTAGAAATTAGTTATGAAGTTAATCACGGCGCATAATGAATCTCATGCTATATCCTCTGTTTTCAAACGTTGATGATAAAGCTCTTTTAAATAAATCAACGGTTGGTTAAAGAGCAATTATAAAGTAACAAGTGGGCCACTTGTTAATGGAATTTGGCATGGTTGTGGGGCTACCTAGTGCTTGCTAGACACGGCCAATTTGGCGTGTTTTTTGGTTGCTTTTACCACAATGCTTAACCAACTCGGTTTGTATATAAATAATTCTTACATCATATTATTTTAAATTATTGATATACTTCATATAAGTTAAAAAAAATCAAATTTATTCAATATTAAAAATATACATTATAGTTGTTACCTACAGATTTTGTGTAATTATTGTAGGCTTCCTTTTCCCAAAATCACCCTAGAATTTTATAAGGTGTTATTTATTTTTGTTTACCTTTGCACAAACACCTTGTCGGTTGAACTTGACCATCAAACTCAAGTAATTCAATGTTCAACATTCAATAACATTCGTCGGTATGGTTTCGTTTTCATTGGCAAGTCTAACGGCATTTCCACTTTGCATCGCGTGCTTATCTCTTGAATTGTGAATATTGAACTAAGTTTGGTTCAAACTTCCGAGTTCAATGGTCTTTATTGTCTCGCAAAGCTCTTCGCTATTTTCCTTTATGGCTTAACTTTTACCCTTTTATTTTGATTAAATCGTATCGATGAATAGTCCTTCGTCATGTATGTTGAACTTGAATTGTGAACTCTCATAATTCCAGGTTCGGAGTTCAATGTTGGCCCGTAATTTGAAAAAGTAAAAATGACATGACACATGTGACAGCCGGTACTTCATTATGTTATCCACGCGTGTTGAAAGTGCGTGATTAATTGATGTGACTTTAAATTGTCATTTCAAGTAAGGGGAAAGTACAGTAATTAATGATACATATGCCGCGAGACATTCAATAATCATTAATTCAAAAGTTGTGCATCATTAATTCAGCTTGCGCCGAATCTCCCGGAGATTTGTAAACTGCTTGCGATAAATATCAAGAGTCCAGCCATATTTTCTCATAATGCTAAGAAGATTTCATGCCGCAGCTATCAGGGAAGGTATTCTCCTCTCGTCTCAGAGCTCTGTCATTCGCATAAAACCAGGTGAGCCCTTTTGCTAGCTTCATCCTTCATTACAGTATTACTTTAAGGTGCATTTCTATGTTAGCTTGCTGTTTTCTCCTGTTAAAATTTCTAAATTTGAAAGCCTAAGATGAAGGACCCCGTGCCCAATTTCGGAAATACTTCCCCGTTATTATGTTCCCTGCCTAATTGTGAAGATACCCATATCAAAACCGGAGCTCTAGAAGATATTATAGCCCGCATTAAGGAACCTATCCCAGGCTCCATGCTAGACAAAGCTATCCAGAGTGGCTTAACTGATGCAACCGCATTTCCTATAGTAGCTCCTTGGTGTGAATTAATTGTGGAATGTTCCAGGAGATATAGTTTTGAGGAGAAGTGCATAAGGAAAATTGATGGGAGCCCACTTGTTTTCATAACCAGGGAAGTAGTGCAAAAAGCCCTAAGAATCCCAGAGAAAGACCCATATGAGGGCTGGAACATACCTTCTTCTTATTCAATTTTTGCTACTAAGAGACAGGTGTACAGAAATGAGATCGCTCAGTATTGGCTCCAGAAGGCTCAGAAAGGAGGGTCTCGGCTTCCAAAGCCGTTGACTATAGATCATTTTAACCCTGGGGTGGCAGACTTGGTTATCATGTTGAATAGGATTAAGGGAAACCAGCATGCATATTATTGGCATGATTGGATGTATTTTTATATTCAAGTGACTTTGGGCGGAGAACGACACATAGATTGGGCTGAGACAATAGCAGATGAACTCAACCACCAATTGGCTAATTTCCTTACCGGTAGCAGCTTTTATATGTCCTCGTATTTCTTTTATATTTTAGCCTGCACCCGTGAATGTAAGGGTTTATTCCATGAACAACCTATTCCCAATATGAAAATCTATGATTATTACCCTCACCTTCAAAGGGAATTTTATATGGTCAATTTCCTTAAAGTAAATGGTGTGTTTTTCGGGAAATTGACACATGAGCTCCAGGGGAATACTGAACAGCGAATGTCTGAGGAAGCCAAGTCTTTTGTGAATATTTATGGAAGTTTCTTCATTCAATTCAAGAGATTTACATACTTGAGAGTAGGTGGTTTTGAAGGAGAACCATTTAAATTACCCCGTTATGCTTTTGACAGCCTGGTAATTGCTGAGGTATCACGTCAATTAGCTTACGTGCACAAAGGAGTCAAGGAGAGAAAAGGTAGAGCTAAGTCTTGTTTCCCAGTTGAATTGGGATATTTTACCTGTAAAACGTCTTCTGATGCACTAAACTTGGAGCATGAACTTAGAAAGTTGAATATGAAAACATTTGCATTGAGGAAAGACTTCGATAGCAAAGGTTTTGTAGCTAAACACTTCAGTTTGCCTTCCGAGTTTCAGCATATCTCACAAATGGAAGATTACTGGGAAGGTTGCGATGATGATTTCGAAGTGCGGAGAAGAATGTGGTCTAGATTCACTCTAGGGCAAATTATTGCATTTAATATTCAGGTTGATGTTTCTGCCATAGATGAAGATGATGGTACCGAAATCATTGATGACCAGTTTGAAACTAGGGTCAGAGGCACTCCACTTCCTGAAATTGATTGGAGTTTTGAGGAAAGGGAAAGTTTAACAATTAAGACTCTCAATGTAGTAAAAAGAACTGAGAAATGGATTAATAGTAAAAGACCCCCTCCTTCAAAAAGACATAATCCTAGAAGAGCTGCTCATGCTAAAAATGTTGCTGATAACCCCACGACCACTTTCGATAAAGTTGTTTCCTTTGCAGGTACTAGGTCTAAGAAAAGTTCCCCTATTAATCCAGCAATTAAAGTTACTCCTGTTTCCTCGTCAGTAAGAAGAACCCCAAGAAGGAAGGTTGACAAGGAAGCCGACGAGGTTGTGAAGGATAGTGAAGTAATAGACCTTGAAGGTATGGATTCCCACATGGCTGAGCAAGTTGATTTGAGTAATGTTGAGGAGTTAATGATGACCCCGACACATGCTAAGACAGCTTCAGAAAAACTTCCGGCAAGTATAACAAATGATGCTTTGCAGACTCCCTCCCCAGCCCTTAGTTGGTTAGGGACTTCTATTTCAAATAAGAAACGAAATGTTTTACCAATTACTCTTCCTATGGAAGACATGGTGAGCAAATGTTTGGGGGCTTTTGTGAAACCCAAAAGAATCAAGATGGAGTCCATGATTGAAGTAGATGAAAAGACTGGGAGATGGACAGTGGAAAGGGCTTTGCCCAAAACTGACAAGAATGTTTCAGAGGCTACAGTTGATGACTATATCATAGAGAAAATAGATCTTGGGATTGCCAGTAGGGCTGCAGATGCTAAACACTTAGAAACTTCCACAAGAAAGATTTTGCACAAGACTTTTAAAGATGAGAAGGATAAAAAAGATTTGAAGGCAACGATACAGAGACTGTCAGAATTCATTCAAGCTATTCAAGAACCTAGCCCACTTCCCCTTACTCAAGTTCCTCATACTTTTGACCCCCACTCACCTGAAGTTCGTAAAACATTGGATCAAATTCAGCGGAATAAAATGATTGCTGAAGTCTTCAACAAATGGATTGTGAGCATGATGCAGTGAGGGGGAAATTATGTCACTCAGCTAATTGAAACTCACGGGAATGTCACACAGGTTATTTCAGAACTGCTGGCCGAATTATCAGAGTGGAGGAAAGAGAGGAAGAAATGGGGTGGCATTGCTGATCAACTTACAGAGATTAGCTATTATGGCGTGATGACATTTCTTGCAGAAAAACCGGTTCCAGGTTTAAATGAAGAGGTCTTGTACATTGCTGTGAAAAGTATAGAATGGAGGAATTCAATCATCAAGGATAGCTGTGATGGAGCGACCCGTCTCCTAACTGATTTAAAAGGCCTTATTGATATCATGCAAAAAGACCTGAAATGTTTAAACATTGTATTGATTGATGAGGAAACTCAGAACATGAAGAAGGCAGACAAAATAACTCAGGAATGGGAAGCAGGGATAGCTATGATCAGAGATAGTAAAGAACTAACAACAGAAGATCTGACTTCTGTGGCGAATACTGAAGCTATGCTCATCGCTTGTGTGGATCACCTGGAGTCTCACAAGGCAAGCCTAGGACAAATTTGCAAAGACAGGAAGGTACTTGCGTAGTGGATCACCCTCGTCGGTTTGCCATATCATGCCATGATAATTGGTGCATCTGTGGCACGAGGAGTGGAAGCAAGCACGCACGTCTAGGGCCTCACCAAACTGAATCCTGATCATCCAGCTCAGTCGAAGATAGCGGATTTCCTTGGAAATCATTTGCTTAGGGTGTTAGTTTTCAGTTCCTTTCTAGTTTTCATGCAAAGTAGTTATGTTTTATCCAAAACTCTGGGAGTTTCATGGACATTCTTAATTTTTGATAAGTTGTACCAGATGGCTATATAAGGCCAGCAAAAACTTTCGAAAGGAGTTAGTTAATTTTTGAAGAAAGTAATAGAATAATATAGCTTAGAGTTAAAATTTCCTGCAAAAAAAACTTGTTTTGAAAAGACTTTTCTACCAGTGAATGAAAAAACTTATTTGATATAAATCTATTGGTTTATGTTTATGAGTGGGCTTCTGTTGGAGTATTATTCAGTGGATGAAATCTTTTCTTGAATTAAGTTGTGCTATTTTATTGTGTTAATCAGAGTTAGATAAAAGTTTAAAGTTATGGCTTTTATTAGTTAAAACCTGTGAGCTTTATAGTGATATCTTGTTACTGATCATAAGTGATCGAATCATATTGATGAAAGATTGCTCATATCCTTAGTAACTTTCTGGTTAAAAGTTAAATATTTGCAGTAATGCATAGTTTGGTAAAATATATTCATTGAAGATATTATTGGGAGCTGTACCACAATTCAGAGAATTAAACATTTGAAGTTTAATTCATTTGTTAGTAAAGATTTGAAATTTCGTAAAGGGTGATAGAGCAAATTAAGATCAAGAATAGAAAAGACAAATTTATTTACTAACAATAGTATAATAAGAATTTTAAAACATAGATTGTTTGCTATATAGATATTAAATTATTATTTTTTGTAATTAACAAATATCATTGATTTTATATAAAGAAAATTTATTTGTAATAAATAGGAGTTGATATGTTAAATTGTCTTTATAGTAAAATAATACAGGTAGAATTTTCTCAAAATCTAGAGTCTTGAATTAAAATTGTAGAGAGCAAACTGAGTATATGATATGTTTTTGTGAGTAGCCTTCAATGTAGGACAATTTGTGAAGAGTTGAATAAAGATCAAAATTCATATTCATTTCCTCAATATCCTTAAGTCAAAGCACCTTGATTTTTTACAATAACATCGAACTAGTCCAAAATGTCATCCTTATATTTCTCTTTGTTTTAACTTATCAAGTATAGTGAAAAATGTTGGCAAGATTGGCAACCTAAAAAAGAAAGTTAAAAAATATGTTATTACAATTCCAAGAATTGTGATAGTGTTGAAAAGTAATGTTGAACATTCTTATTTCTATATGAAAAATGGATCATCTAACATGATTCGTGTTGAACATTTTGATGTGTTAGATTGGCTCTACTCATCCTGATGATGGATTACAGAGTGTTATCAGAAACATTGATGTAAAAATCTTACACAATCAAATCCAAAAATAGCTTTCTCTCTATGATTCAAAGATGGCATGTTGAGAAGTATTAATCCCTAACAACAGAATAATAGAGAATGATTAACACCAAAGAGAATAACTTAAGCATTACAAAAATATTCAAAATCCAACTCTAAATTCTAAATTAGAGTGGCAAAGAGTGGACTAATTATATGGTCTAGTTTGGGTATCCTTCACTGTAAGACAATTTTTGAATTTTTGAATAAAGATAAAAAATTTATAATTACTTTCTTATTTCTCTTAGCCAAATCACCTTGACTTGTACCAATAACACCAAACTGATCCAAAATGTCATCCATATATTTCTTTAACTCCATGTTAGTATATAAGGAATCAAACAAAATAATCACAAGATTGGCAACCTAAAATAATCACAAGATTGACAATCTAAAAGGTATAGACAATAAATTTGTTATTGTAATTCCTAGAGCTATGAGTCAAGGATGATATGGTGAGAAGTATTGACCCTTAATAAGGCATATTTCTAGGTTAGTTTCATATGGGAGACCATTAGTAGAGAAAGAGAGATAAACTACCACAATGACTAGAGTGAGTACAAAATTAGAACACATGCTTGTGAATTTCCTTTTTTGAAATAAAAAACACAAGGGTACAAGTTGACGCAAGCACAAATGAGCACCAATAGTCAAATTAGTAATGGAGAATTTCCAAGCTAAAAATTGGGCTTGTGTACATTGCCTTTGACTTCCAAGGTGCATTGGTTGCTTAGCTTAATCAATTTCATAGTAAAGAAGGAGAATGTCCATTAAGAACTCAATTATCTCATCTATATTAAACGGTGGAAATAAATTATTTACATAAACTCTCAGTAGGTAATGGTGATGCTACAACCAACAAGTAATGACCAATTTTAAAAAAAGGTATCTTATAATAGTGGGGAGCTTATTTTGTAGCCAAGGAGGAAAAGAGATTGTACAATGTGGATTATTTGTAGGTAAGTATTTGATAGTTAAATTCACTTGTAAGACTATTATTAGTTTCCTTTTTATTTTTGATCTCTCGTATATCCACAAAGTTTTCGATTAAAAGCAAAATTAGGTTTTGAAGGGTGCTCGAAACCCTTTACATCCAGATTATAAAAATATTTTCAATAAATCCCACCACACAAAACACTGCCAAAAGACTAGCAAACACCCAAAAACCAGAAAGACCTATACAATAGAAAATTACCCTTTGGATCCTTTCTTATGGGATTGAAGTGTTATGTCGAAAGGAGGAGACTTCCTGGAATGTTTACCTTGGATAGTAATCCAACCATCTTCAACCTTACCAGCCTCCCCCTGCCAAGACAACGAATCTAACACTAAAATGGCCAAAGAGAGGCTAGTGCAAAGTAGAGAGCCAGCATAACCAACATTACCCCCTTTGTGTGTATATCCACAAAGTTATACACACCTTTCTTGAACAATAACCCCTACCCTTACCCGCTCCCCCCCCCCCCCCCCACACCACGAATTATTTAATAAGAGTAAGGGGTTATCATCTACGTGAAGAACTTTATTGCACCATAGAAGAATTTGGGAAACTTAAATTATTATTAAGTAAATTACTTGTTAACATAAAAAAAAAAAGGTAATAGCCTAACAAGCCTTCCGAACACTCTTCACTTATTTTGAAGCATGTATCTTGAAGTAAGACAATATAAGTATCTCTTTATTACCCTAATTAGCCCAAAAGAGACTTTTGATGATCTTTTCTAGTTGATGGTAACATGGTTCAAAGGGAAGTCGACATGATGAAATATCCATATAACAAGCTAGAATTTTTTTGACAACTCGAAATATGTTTCTCATTGAAAGAAACAAATTCGTCCAACACAACAATTCAGTTTTTTATTTTTTAAATGTCATTTCCACATATCCATTAAAAAAACTCCTACACTAAATGTGACACCTAGGCATACCATATTTGTGAAACTTCCATTATGGAGGGATCTATTGTTATGGGGTATAAAAGAAGTCAAATTGTTTTGTTTTATTCATCAACAACTAAGATTAAAACTAACACAATGAAAACATAATAAATTAATAGTTTTTAAAATATTTCTTTTGTCAAATATTATAATAAAAATATGTTAACATTTGTAAAATGTAAAATGGGGGTTTAATGTCATAGCATTGTCAAGTAGCAATGCATAATTGATCAAATTATGCTCATGGGCATGTTGTAGGAGACAACCAATGGTATTAACTATGAGCACATGTTAAGGTTAGGATCTAATAAACATCATTATTTGATAGAACTTTGAAGAGGGAATATTTTAGTAAATGACCTATTAATGGTTATTTGAGCATCAATGCCCTTGAAGAGGAGCTAAATTTGAGAAATAAATCTTTGAATAAAATCTCATCATCTTAGAAATTTATAAATACTACCATCTAAGTCTATGACAGGCATAAGTAAAATCTAATTTGACTAGAAGTGTACTTATTGTGCAAATTAGTATGCCTATTCAACCAAGTCCCAAGCTAAAACACAAGTACCCAAAATGAACTTCCTAGATTAAGGAATTGGTTTGTAGTCAAGCAACTCTTGAGTGGTGATCTTCACATGACTTGTTATAACTTTGGATATCATCTTATACAATGTATTCAATAAGTGTCATTTATCTCTAGCCTAGAACCTAAAAAACATTAAGATTTTTAACTTTAGGAAGAAGTTGAATGAGCCCCTAGTTAATGTTAGGCAAAAGAGAACGATATTGAAAGGCTCCCAAGTACGTTACAAACAAATCCATTCCCAAATAAGGGAATAAAGAATTACAAAAAAATTAGTAGGTGATTGTCCATCTAATCTTGATCTTTTCTCATTGTTAATAACCTATAAAGTTGCATCTTCAACTCCTCAATTGTAATGTGTCTATCTAAGAACTATTATTGTTCCCAATCTATTTTGGTTGGGTTGGAATAATAAACCCAATAACCTCCTCAATAAATCTTACGAAGGCTTATTGTAAGAATCTTTAGCAACTAGGTTCTTAAAATGATTGCAAACTTCTATAATAGTTGCACAATAAATGTATATGATTATTCATATTCTTAATTATTTTTATATGTTATTTCTTTCTTTTGTCCTTTCAAACTAGGAAAAAACTTGGTGCTTTTATCTCTAATTTGTCTAATATCTAGTGTGACATTAATTTTCTCCCCTCTATCTTTGTATACTTCTAATTTCCTTTGATTGTGTTCAAAAAACACCATCTTTTAGATGCCACAAATAGTAGAGGTACACCAACAAATTTTGACCTTTTTAAGTTAAATAAAATAGATTTTTGAAATAAAATAATTCACTAAATTATAAATAAGTGAATCATAAATTTTATTAAGGAAAATGATTTAATAGTTGGTTCACTATCTTATGGTTTAATTAAATTCATTTGGAATTGCGTTAAATAATTATTATTTTTATAAAATGATTAATAAAAATATATTTTTCTCCAAGTATTTATGTTACGTTGAAAGTCATTTCTAAAATATTTAAAGAGAAGTTTTTAAATGTAAAGAAAAATGTAGACTTATAATTTATTGGAATGATGAAATTTGCATACCTATGTCATTTCTCATTTAGTTTGTGTCTACCTTGCTAGAATCGTTTTGAAACAATTACATATCACGAGTGCAATATTATTGTGTTAAGTTTGATTCCTAATTGTATTCTTATCCATGCCCCATTTTTAATACTAACACCTATTCCTACATATTTTTGTATGCACATAATCTATAGCACATGTCATTTATTGGTCATCTATCCACTCTTGTCTACAAATAGTTCTATGTACTCGTTCCATTCCTTGAATTTATAATTTTTTGTACCTCGTTTATTTTTGTAACCTAGTTCAATCTAGACAAATGAAATGTTGAACCTAAATTCAAACTTTCAAATTTTTAAAATATAAACATTTTTAAATAATTTTTATAAGCCATTGTGAGATTTTTTGAGATGAATGTTTGTGTCATTAGATATATTTTTGTATGTAAAGATATAAATGTGCAATCATTTTGACAAGGAGGAACATGATCAAACAAGGAACAATCACTTTACTAACATTTAATTTGGAGCTTAAAAAGAACACATTTGCATCAAAATCACATAGTTCATATGCACATCAATAGTTCGTTGTATACAAAATTTTGCGTAGAATTATCCATGGGATTGGTATAAGAGAACTTGATCTAGTTCTTTGTAATTATTGACATCCTTACAACTAGCCAATAGATTAGAGATTCAAGGTTTACCAGTTTTCTTAAGCATGTACTCTACTAGTTCATTCACATGCATCTAAGTTCAATCATGCATGTCAAATCATTCTTGCAATGCTTAAGTTCAAACTTGAGAGGCTCAAATATATAACCATGTAGAATTTTGATGCTATACTAACATTAAGACATCTTCAATATTATTAGCATCAATTTTTTAAAAAGTGGCATAATGGCCATGTATATCTTCATCATTATTCTCAAAGTTAAGTGCATTTTACCAAATTTCATTATTAAAAGTTACAAGCACGTTTATTGACCCAATTGAATTATTATGCTAAGTAAAATCATGCCTAGTTATTTATTTCGATTTGTTAACCTAGATCATTTATGTATAGAGATATTGTTTGGGCTTATATATTACATCACATATTTTTGTTGATCTTATATGCCATGTCACATAATTTGGTATTTTCTTGGTGTGACTTACTTTAAAGAGTATTTTTGTTCAAGTATTAATTTTAAATATTATATTTAATACTTTTTCAAATAATATCCATCATTTAATTCTCAAATACTATTACAAGATGATTAATTTATGTTTAATTATATACATACAACTCAACTAATAACTTGGATGGTGTAGAGGCAAAAAGTGTATCCACCCTTTTTGACCTCTTTCAAACATGGCTCTATCATTTTTAGTCATTTGAACCTTGGCTTGCCATGTGCACCACATCATTACCTAAAACAAAACCCACACCACTTTTATATCTTCACGTGTCCTACCCAAAGTGTGTGTTGGTTTTTTAGTCTAGGATGACACAACATTTTCCCATGAGCACTAATGGACATGATACTATCCTCCAAATCAAACTACCATTTTTCACACAAATTATATATATAGTATATTCTTAATTTTATTTAATGAGTATTTTAATGTTCATAATTATTGTCATATGAATTTTTTCAATAGTAATTATTTGTCTCACCTTTTACATGTCCATGTTTAGATTTAATCTCAATACTAACCTCATCCATATTTATGGATACTAATTTATGGCATGTTTATAGCTATAGACATATGATTTTCACAGTCTAGAATATTATTTAATCACCCTCCCCCTTTTGTCTTGCTTGGTCTTTAAATAATCTTACATTTCTCATCTTGTCTTGCTCTTTTCTAATATGATCAAAATCAAAAGCTATGCACAATATGTTAATGGCTATTATTTATCATTATGAGGCAAAAGGACCTATAAAACAAATATCCTCTAAGCATCTATTAGTGTAGATACAATCACCAATAAAAATTGTATTTAGTCACTATGATGTTTGCTTCTTGTACACTGCATGCTCATGTACTTGTTATGCATTATCATTTGTTACACGAACATGAACACTATTGAGTCTTGGATGGTTTTAGTTGGTTATGACTTAATGCTTGAACCTTTATTATTGTCAAAATAATTCAACCTCAACTACAAGAATTCCACTTTATCTCACATCGGTCTCAACATCTAATTATTCCATCCTTCATTTGAATATTAACGAAGTAGCCTCATCCCTTTTATCTTTCTTAGTGTGCTAAAAATATTACATTTTCTTCTCTTTCCTCATTCACTTCCTTATGAAGGGTCATAAAGTTTGATCCTAAATGTTGAGGAAAAAACTTGCACAACCAAAATAAAAAGCTATGCATAAGATGTTTATGGCTAGTATCTAATCATTATGAGGCAAAAAGCTTATAAAATAAATATCCTCTAGGAATTTATTGGCATAGATAAATCACCAATAAAAAATACCTTTGATCACTATGATGCTTGCTACTTTTATTTGATGTATTTGTGTACTTGTTATAGACTACGATTTATTACACCCACATAAATAATATTGAGCCTTAGTAGATCTTTTAGTTGGTTATGACTTGACACTTGTACCAAACCAAGTTATTGTTGTCAAATCACTCCAAATTCAACTACAAGGCTTTCACTTTCTTTGATCCATCATCCATATCAACATTTAAGTATTCGATCATTCACCTAGCTTCAAAGTATATGAATTGTTAAAGAAGATAGTCTTCAATTTTGTTTTCCATTTGCAAGTTAATTTTATGAGTGGATGCTAGGCACATGTGCTCTAAATTATGCTTTATGTATGCTTAACTTATGTAATTTTTTGTATTTGTGTATGCTTATGTGAAGTTGTTTTTAATTTTTCTTATATAGCCAAAATCATTGGTTTTCATGTCCTTCGAGTTTGAATGAAATTTCATAATCAAGGATCTATAAATGATGTCACGAGGTTGGTTAATTTAGCACTCAATTTTGTATAAACTTGTTAGAATTAACTATTGGAAATTGGGTATCATTAGCAATTGCTGAAGTGAGCCTAGTATTGATTGGGTTGATTAGAAAAGCTTTCATAAACTAAGTTCTAGCTAGAAACTTAGAGCTTCAAAAAAATTGCAAGTTTATTGCATGATTAGATTGTTTTTTATAATAAATCACAGTCATATGTACGATTGCATCAATTTTATTCATATTTGTTGTTAGTTATTTTATACAAATATATTCGACATGAGTAGTTATGGGAAGTTTGACTAAAATTAAGTCTAATGCTAACAAGGGCACACAATTTGTCAAATTTGGTTGAGATTGCCTATGCTAAAATGCACATGACCATCATAGAGTAATTTAGATGGAAAGAAAGAAATGACATAATAGTAGAAAATACCAAACTATTATAAAAAAATGGGCTAGGGGTCTGGCTCGATTGGTGATAGATTCATGATGTCCAGTCTCCCTCATCCCATGTGGTATCAGAGGACATGTTGCACAAGCATCACTGGTTGCGTTAAAATGTTCACCTAGTGCACTATAGTTAGTAGGGGGTGTTATACCCAATTCTTGCAATCTAAAAAACTATTATGAAAAATTCAATCTCATATTACAAAATGACAATCAAATTAAAATTTTGTCAAGTGTTTGTTATTCCTAACTTGTCTAAGGTCTTTAGTTATATCATCCAAGTTACTTTAAAATCTACATGTCCCATTTTTTTGTAAAAATTCTTGTGGATGTGATTGAGAAAAGCTCAATCGTAGAAAATCATATCAATAACGAATTATGATCTTTAATCACTTGTGGATAAAGAGAAAAGAAAACCATTGATTGGGGTTGTATGAGGCAACCATAGTTATTAGGAGATTTGACTCCTACCCCCTGAGACATGTCTCGAAGCCTTCAATATTGAAGACATCTCCAAAAATGTCCTAATTCATAGGGCTCTTTTGGTTGAAGTATCTCGTCATCTACAAAGCCTCCCGATGAAAATTTTGCATCTCTCACCAAAATACATAGGACATAACATGTTATAAAACTCTAATTCGTATCCTCTATCATCACCCTTGCAAAATCATTATTACTTATCTATAAGTAATGATAATGATATCCAATATAGAAAGACTCGTCAATGATGTACAACTATTCAGTTTTCTTATAGTGTCATGATTTAGTAACTATTGTTCTTTTAAAGAGGTCACCAAGATGGTAATAAGAGATCTTTGTGTAACATCAATTCAACTATTAGAAATAATGGAAGCCAGTGAGTATCTCCAATCTTCTCTTGAATATCTTATAGAGACAAAATCATCTAAACCTTCTCCTCTCTAAGAAGAACAGTGCAAAATTTCTCATAGTCATGCATCTCTTATCCTTTGGCATGTGTATTAGCATCAAACTATCAATAATTTTGAACTCCAATATGCAATGATAATCTAATATGAAATACATATTGTGAGTTTTGAACTCTTTGACTCTTCAACACAATGAAATTTGGCATTTGTGTATTTAAACTTTAAAAGTTAATATTAAACTTTATCATTATTCTTGTTTCTAAAGTTATATGTCATGATATTTTCTAGGAATTATTAAATTATATTAAATAAAAATTAGCATCTCCAAGCACTCATCTCTTATTTTTTGAAAATTAATCGTACCAATACCAATATCGATACCAATCTCTAGAGTCTCCTAGTACCCCCATCTCTTGGTAACCTTGAAGAAAACATAATAAAATATAAAGAAAGTAAGTTAAGATTACAACATAGAACTAAGATGTCAATTTTCGGTATGATATCCTCAAAGTTACAATTAACTTGAGGAGTGAAGGAAGAATCACATGTCATCCCCCTTTTGAACAACTTCTCAAACTCCAAATGTATAAGTAAAGGACTAATGTATTGGCATGAAAAAAGTGCAAGTTAGACTATAACATGGTTGATGTTAAAGATGATGAATCTAACAAAGAACATTCTAAGGTCCCCACAGAAGGAAGAAGTCTCACGATAAATTAAAGTGATCCAAGACTAAAAGACATTGGTATGAAAAATCCAAATGAGTATTTATGAACTATGTACAAGAAATAGAAAAAAGAAAGTACCAAATACTTGACACAAATTTACCAACCCTCATCAAAAGAGGAGTTAATATTACAAATAAATTTATAAGCTATTGAAGTCGACGGAATTAGACACGCTCGCTAAGAACCCCGAAGCGCTTCAAGATGAACTTGTCAAAAATTGATATATTTTAATCATACATTACACTGTAAAAAGTTTATAAGAGAAAAACTAAAGCATAACACAAATTCTAGAGGTATTCTTAAAATTTATACAACTTAGCAAAAGAAAAAAACCTCTAATGGCTTACAATATCACAAAAATATAGTGCTAGAATATAAATTGTGTCTACCATCCTATACAAGGAAATATAACATATAATAACACTTTCAAGAGATTGACACTTAAAAATAAGGCCATAAAGGCCTTACTTGACATTGAATAAATAAATGCCATTATTGGACTTTAATGACACTAATGAAAAAATAAAATAAAGACGTGTTGTATAAAAATTCAAAACATGAGATTGCACTTTCTTAATATACCTAAAACAACTTGCCTAAACAAAAATAAATTGTTGCTCGTAAACTAAATTTGTTGGAATTTTGAATAAGACTAGCTATATAGTTATAAAGCTCTCAAAAAACAAATGTAATAAAGAAATTAATCAAATAGGTGTTGAATCACTAAGGAAACACATACAAAAAAGTTAACTGCAAAAGATGATGGCCATTGGAGATAGGTTGAGAAAATATTAAATAATGAGTAGGAATTTAAGGAATCATGAAAAGAAAAAATGTTAGTTTGACATGTAAAATAGATTGTTTTGTAGAAGGATCTAACTACCTATCAAATTAAAATCTAATCTCTTTACTATAACCTAATTAGGTATTTCTTAATTTGGACCTAAGTTTCAAACCTAAGGCAAGTCAAGCTCAATTGTAGTAGAGAGTTCCCTATTTTCCTTTTAACTAATTTGAAATGTTCAAAGAAATAGGAAAGACATTTTGAGTGACAAGTGTAAACCTTATTTTTAAATGTTGGATAGATGAAATAATTCAAGCCATAGAATGATTGGGGCTAAGTTAGGTTTCAACCTATGGAGTGTGTCAAGAAAGTTAATTGCTTACTACCATAGTTTGAAAACTCAGACTCGATGTAAACTCGACAACCTAAAATAAGACTCAGACTTGAGACAAGTTGGCAAAAAAACTCAACTAGGACTCGACAAAGAAAAAAGAAAAAAAAGGGATTTTAAGTATGTTTTTGGCATTTCCTAAAAATTCATGAGTCCTTCTTAAAGACTAATGAGACCTTCCTTACAAATCATAAGTCCTTGACTTGGACTCACCAGGGACTCGACATACATGTCTGTGACGAGTTGACTAGGCTAGCCACATGACTCGCAAGTCTTGGTGAGATTGTGGTGAGTCCGCCAAGTTTTCTATTTATGCTTGCAACACAACTCAATTTGAGCAGTCACCTTCATATTTAGAATAATCAACTCAAGCTCTTTAGAGAATATTTGGTAGGATCCAAGCTTTATTGCTCTAATGGTTGCGAACCCATGAATTCCAACAAGTTCGAAGTAGACATTTATTTAAGGTCAAAGTTCAAAATCCTATCACACTTTTATAAAGGAAACAACATTTTTGTTGATCTAATTTTTTTTACTCAAATCACTAGGAAAAGTGATATGTTTTGAATTTTGAAACAACGTAAAGTAATGAAATGTGGATTGTTTAAATTATTTTATGTTTGCATTTTTTTAAAAATAAAATTATTTGATTATTTTTGCTAATAAAATATTGAAAAACTAAATTAAGTGAAACTCACTCTTTATATAATAAATTTTGCTCCTTCAAACATTTTTTCTATGCTTATAAATTAAAATTTTAGTGCATAAATTAATTTAATCTATATTTTGATAAATATTTTTTAATAAATCTTAAAATTTGTGTACTTTAAGACTCTGAAGATTGGTACTAATCTGGCTATTTTTACAAATAGGATATAATGGTACTTGGAGATGCCATTTTTAAATATAATTTAATAATTTATAGAAAATCTAAAAAGTTAGTGAAGTTTAACTATAGTTTAATAATACTTTGAGATTGTAACACCAAAATCCCCCTACCAACATTGAGATCCCCACTCATTTCTACTACTACGGTTGCTCTTAAATTCTTAACCTTTGAAATAACATACAAAATTATTAGATCTTTCACCACTAAGCCTTGCAAATTCTTCATAGAAGTCACCAAGATGGGAAACATGTCCCAAGGGCTCAACGATGCATCTCCATGCAACTATGGTCTTAATTATTTATCCAAGAAAAATCATCTCGACATGAAATATTTTTTCTAGCACATAATATTTTTATGAATTCTTCATAAAATATAAATAATAACTACATTATTTAAATTTTATTTTTTTGAAATTGAACTTACAAATCTACAAAATGATATTTTTATATATATTTTAAATATTATATACATGACTAGGAGTTAAGAAATACAAAAATTTAGAATATTCTATTTTTAAAATAAATTACCCCCTATATGATGCTACATATGTATTTAGTGATCACCTCTGATTGGAAAAGTTATGTCCCATATCTAATTTATTGAGAAAAATTAGCTAGAGCATATGTTTAAACAAAATTGTCTTTCAATGAAAAATGCTTAATATTAATAAGTTGACTTGAAGTGTGATATAGTTGTGAACTATTACCCTTTATAGTTGTAAAGGATGAGCCAACAAATCTTCGCCGGTTGTCTCATCCACATGTCACTTAGGTATAAGAGTATTAAGTAGGACATTTTGAAGGCCATCTTGTCAATGAATGAGTTATTCATTTATGTCATTTAATTCCATTTCATAGTGATGTTCTTTACTCTTGATCTACTTTGGCACTATCATGATATTAGTATTTTCTCTTCAATGCTTGTAGAGTTCATTCAATTATTTGGACTAATGAATATAATCTTGAATAAGAATAATATTGAGCTCTCCATGTCAAGGCTATTTACTCATTTGTAAATAGAGGCAATAGTTGAAGATTGAAATAATAGAGTATAAAAAGACCTTCCAAGATTTAAGTTAGGTATTATATGAGAGCACATATAATTAGTGTTGCTTGTTTGAGGAATAGAATCTTCAATAGGAGACGATTGTTAATATTGGATTCTAGATAATGCCCTCACATAAAGTAATGCATGGGAGTGATCAAAACCAATATATTAACTACTAAAAATTCATGTTAAATTTAATCTTGTTTGTTCAAAATCTAAAGTATTCAATTCATATAGTTATTGATTAAACAAAATATTTGCATGTACTTATATGCTTCTTTGTCTTATAAACATTAATAATAATAATCACTTCTTTCAATATTAATTAACTAATAATTAAGGTGTTTATATAATTTTATTATTCTTTTGTAGCCATTTGAAATATAGAATATAAATAATTTTAATAATCATTATTCTTTACAATTAATGTAATTAAAAATTAAATATTTTATAAAAAGTTTTAAAAAAATTAAATTAATATTTTCAATCAAATTACAAATTTTAAAATATAACTAAAATTGAAATTTGACAATTTTTATAAACTTTCTTTGTGATTTTATAAATATTTGTATTTTAATCAAAATAACAGTTATTTGAAACAATGATTCCATATTAATAAAATAAGATATTATAAAACACCCCTAAAAGATCAATTTTTATAGAAATATATATATCAAACCACTTTTTTCATAATCATTAGGTTGAGATATGACAGCAGGTTTACTCAACCTTATTTTACAAGGACATGTACTGTTCAGTGGAAACAGTGAAGTTCAGTGGAAACAGTGAAACATGGTAGAGTGCAGATTTGGAATTCAACGGTTTGAATATTGCATTTAGCTTTTCGTAATTTACGGGGGAAATCTCAAGTGAGCCACCGCTGTTTGTAGTTGAAAATCTAAAAACCTGCCTATAAAACACTTCTGATGGATTTTAGAACCGGTTTTTATAATATAAGCTTTGTTGCTGGAGGTGGTCAAGAATTCAAAATTGTTTTGAACATTCCATCAGTTTTATTGCATAGTTGATATTATTGATATTTAAAATAGGTTAGGCTTTAAATAATATTATAATTTAACTTTAAAAGGTGAGTGAAAGATAATATTGTAATTTCTTTTCAAAAGATATAGCACGATTTATTGACTGGTAAGCATCTGTTCGCTGTTTCTCTTTGCCATTGTCCTAGTCTGTGCAAACAACGATTGAGATCGTATGTTATTTATTAGCTTTTAAATGATTGGAAATGCGTTTCTCTGTTGTAGAAGAAGAAATATGGCGAAGCTGAAGAACTGGATAAATCAGATATAGAAGCGACTAAGTGTCTCGACGTAAAATTTCTCCCCCTTGATTTCAGTAATGGTGACATCTTGTCTATTCATTCTCTTCCGCTTGGGTGAGGAAATTGTTATAAATAGTCTCAAGGCATTCGAATATGATTTGATATAAGGTGAAAAGTCAAGGATGTTTTTAAACATTTTTAACAAAAAAGTATTAGTTTTTGAAAATTTTTGCTTATGTTAGGGCAACAGAGGGAGAAATTCGGAGGTAATAACATAAGATTAATCATTCGATCGTAGAACTTCCTGAAAAGACGGTTTAGTCGTCCAAATTCATACAATATTAAAATCTTACAACAAAGTTTAGGCTTTCCAAGATACTTTGGTTTCAACGAAAAAAAAAAAGATGTTGTTGCCAATTTATCTGTTTAAACAGGTAAATGATTTGTGTTCTTTCATCAAATTTAGGTCACTAAGTCTTGATTATATGTTTGTCTACTTTTTGTTCAGTCTACTTTTTGTTCAGTCAGGCCGTCTCTCCATAGTTTAAAAATAATTAACGAAGTTGCATTTTCACCCTGATTTTGATTACATTTTAAGTCCGTCCGTCTGTTCCGCCCATCATAAACAAATACACTAACCGGATTTTATGAAGACAAGGAACCGCAGAAAAGCCAAAATGCAGCCATATATTTGTACGTGAGAATTTACGCCATAGCTCCTAAGAAGTTAGCCTTGACCTCATTTTTCATGAATAAATTAGGTATATTGTAGTGAAAAGGTTAAGATAATCTCCGTGGAAACTACCACCAAATAATTTGATGAACCGAACTTATCGTAAATGGACAGAGTAAAAAAATCTCAGCCCAAAAGGAGAATATTTTTAAGATTCACGAGGAATATTTGATCTTGGTGAAGGAGTTGAGATTTTGAATGCAATCAGAAGAGAATTTAATCGTCGAAAATGTAGCTTGAGCGCATTGTAGGTGAAATTTGAAAGATGCCTACCATTACACAGTTTCAATAAAAATATTTCCTTTAAACTTTGGTCTGTTGATGCGAATCAAGGAAGCGGTCGGCATACCCATCGTTGCGCTGAAGAAACTAGTCGCGCAAATTTAATCCATATATAATTTAACACATCGGAGATGAAGAAACAATTGAATCCCCTAAATTTCTTCAATATTAAACTCTTTGGGACTTTGAAACACAGTAGGCTTTATTATTTTGGGGAAAATATAGTTAATCTTTAAACGGCCGGATCAACGAATCAGAATTAACTTTAAAAACGATGAACTTTTTTCCTTCCAAACCAGATTTTCTGTGATGAACTTCAGTCTAAGACATTTAACTACTCTTGAGGTCCTCTATCCTAAAATGGGGGAAAAAAACGTATTCATGGATATTAGGCAAAATAAACATATTTGACAGAAATTCGGACGAGACTAAAGAAGCAAATTGTTCAAAAAAGTCACCGACCTTCCTTCAAGAAGCTCCCGATTATTAATTGTTTTACCAGGATTTCGTTAAATTCGTTGTAAAAATGATTTTGTTTATTCATTCAACCAACCGAGCTATTTTTTATCATAGCAACTTTAAAGGCTTGACAAATAAACGCTACAAAATTAGACGAGAGAGCGAGCCACGTTAACCAGGTTTATATATCAGATCAGCCCGAAAAAAAACATAAGAGCTTTTGTTTTTTGATATACTTAAATGTTCGGATGTTTTCGGACTATCAGCAGAAATTATCAACAGGTCGGGATTCCAAATAATTAAATATTCCGATGCTTTTTCGGTCTTTCTGTAGAAACCTTCACTAGGTAAGTATTTCATCCTTACAGAAAAGACTGATTAATTTTTAAAACCTGTTGACAATTGCGATCGCACTAGATCATGATAATGGATTCTCGGGCAAAGAAATATTGAAATTTGTCAGCAAATTATTTTTATTTATTTGATAAAAGAGCACCAAATGATGATGTTGACTGGTATAAGTTTTAAAAATTGATCACGGGCCTTTTCTAGAGAACAATCCTTTTATGCTAGACCGGCAACCTTAGCTACTCTTACCTAGAAATTATTTGCATCACAACCTCGTCCAATAAGATCCATTTATTCGTAGAATAGGAAGACAATTTCGATTCAGTAATTGAAATGAATCGCGCTATTTAGCGGAGAGATTGTTTGTGGATAACCAGAATTTCAGAGCAGAAAGGCAAGAATTGCAGGTCAAGATTGGAAAAATAATAATTTAAATAGAAGATTTATAGCTTCCATAGATGCATTGATGATCGATTTTCTCAGGCTTTCATGGTAAGTACCGGCAAACAATTAATCTTCTTCTTCTCTATTGACAATCAATTATCCGAGGCTTAAAAACCTAAAGTCTTCGCCAATAATCATTTTCCTTTGGCGATTTACTCCGTGTCTACCGTTAGTCCAAATTACCAGATATTTTTAGAAAAACATAATTTGAATTAAGATTGCTAAAAGGCAAAAAAAAAAAAACAAGAGACAACGCAGAGAATTTTCTTCTAAAAGAATGCAAATCAAAGCTAAGCAAACGGATCGGTTTCCAGAGGCAATAAAGCAAGAAAGGCAGAAAGCTAACCATGAACTGATCGAGCTCCTTTTCGTCGGTGAGAAGGTTATTATTGCTGGCGAGAAGCGAATATTTCGAGACGACATGCTGCGACTGTGCCAGCTGCGCGTCGATCCTGGGGAGCTGATCCACCGGCGTCGCTATGCGCAGGCAAGCCACATGAGCGGACAACAATTGCTCGTAAAGCGGATGCGAGAGAATGTCGGCCTTAAATTTAGCGTTCTGCCATAACCCGGCCGCATGATTATCATTTCCATCGTCCGCCTCCCTCTCTCCACCTCCTCCGCCACTGTCGACTGGAAGATCCCCGCTGTTAGCCGTATCAGAGGAGTGAAGATCCACAAGACCTGCTCTGGCAGACTGATTCTTTACGTCTCCGGAGCCGTGAGAGAGCGCCATCATGGATTCGCCAGGGGTCACATCCTCTCCAAGAACCTCGGAGCCGCGCCTAAAGGCCCTGGGAAGCCATTGAGCGGGTACGGCGGTAGAATTTGAAGGCGCACCAGTAAGATTCAGAAAGCTGCACTGTACGCAACCGCGAGAGCCAGGCTCACAGCATCCGCACCATTTCCTGCCTTCTTCTCTTCCTCCACCTTCAGCGTACTGCTGGCTCTGCTGCCGCAAAATGGCACTGCTTAGCCAAGTAGGTGCTCCGTTCTTCCCATCTCCTCCTCCTCCGGCCAATTCTTTACCGCTTTGCACAAGGTTTCTCAGATTCGGCACGCAGACGTCTTCTTTCTCGTCCTCCTTCTCCCTCTGCCGGAATAGGAACTGTTCATGGCTGCCTCGCTCCAAATGCTGCGGAGTCGGCTCTGAAGAATGCTGCGGCACGGACATCTTGTGAGAAAGGCTGTGGAATGCCATCAAATCCGTCTTCCTACGCCTAATCTATACACTAATTTAAGACGCACCGCCTCTAGGTTTTGTACCTCTCAGGCGCCGAATTCCTCAGCGCCGCAACTTCCCCTTTCCGCCTGCAAAAATCTTTGGAAAGGCATGCCGTAAGCAAACCATAAATGAAAGGACGAGAGCGGATTTATTTAGCAGAGGAAGGAAAAGGAAAACCGGCAATACTATTTTACCTATGTTGCTTCCGCTTCTTCACCGCCACTGCGCAAACCGCCTTTGGCCTCCTTTGGTAGTTTGTCTCACTTCGGGACCACACTACACCTCAATTACCGCTCATGAATACGCTCCACCAACTCTCCTTTCACTTCACCAGCTAACTTAACCAAATAACTAAGTAAGCATCCACAACAAACAAACTAACTGACTCTAACCCTTGGCGACCATCTAATTAATTAATTATTTGAGCTAAGCCACCAGCAATTCCACTTCCCAATACATCCTCCACTTTCAGTTATAGACGTCGGCGTGGAAGCTGACGGTCTCGGGCCTGTTTCTCGATATTTTTTTTGACCTTATACACTACATTATTGTTTTCTTTAATTATTTTATTTAAATTGACGGTCTGGCGCCTATTTGTCGATGTTTTTAGAGGTGTTTTTTTCGAAGCAAACAATCTAAGACTCAATAACAAACTCAAGTCAAATGAAGCATATCTGATGTAATCTTGTAATTTGTAGAATTTGAGATCGAATCTTAATCGTCAATTTTAAAAATTACGTCGATCTATTGGTTTTATATCATGTTGATATTCTTCGCCATCAAAGGTTGCAAGTTCAATTGATCGAGTAGAGTGAAGGTTATGGTTTTTTTTTTTATTACAAAATTCAAATTTTGCAAGTTTGTAAGTATGGGTTAGTCTAGCAGTAGAGAATTTATTTTCTTGAAAGTGAGAAGGGCCTATTTGTTTCCCTGAATTAGACTGGAACTGGGATTGTCAAATTCTGGAATTTGACATATTCGATGTTTGTGTTCAAAACATGAAATTGGAATAGGGATTTGTTAATTCCCATTTACCCCCAAAAGCAGCATTTGAATCTTCCATCTAAATAGGTAGAATTGGAAAATCAATTCAAATTCTACTTAAATGGGAATTGGGGATAAAACAAAATTTATAATATTTTGAAATCCATATGCAAACAACATTTTCCATCTTCTCATTATGAATTCCAAGTGAACCAAACAGTTCCAGCTATATTCCAAAAACTATTTTTTGAATTTAAAACTTCCAAATCTAGCATTATTTAATTCTAGCAACCAAACGGACCCTAAAGGGTTAAGGTATGCCTCATTTGTACCATAGTTAGGTGCCTCACGCAAGGACATGATAGTCCCATATTACTGTAACCATATGTAGATCCACAAATAGATGATTTGTATTGTGGACTATAAAAGCTTTTTTCCTTTCCTTTTATAAGAAACGATGTTAGGACCCTGTCCTAAATATTAATATCAAATTATGTTGCTAATAGGGAAGACCAAAAATTGTCACCCATGATCCAATTATCATTCATTAGATTTCGCTAATTGAAAGGCCACTAATAAATTATCTGGTGGGTCAATTGCCACTCTTTTCCATAAAAAAAGATAGTAATTAGATTGAAATTGTTCCACTTTATTGGTACCAATAGTACACAATTATTGGAGCATTTGTACATAAGTATTGGATCAATTCTGCAAATTGTTTAGGTTGTCAAAGTGAACAGGTAATGGGGCAATAGAATATGTTTCAGACGACACGTTGAAATGACCTCTTTTTAATCCTTGCACTCACAATAGATCATATAGAATTTGTCTTTACTACACACAAGTCAAAATAATAGCTATAAGCATTTAAGTCACATAAAAAGACAGCCACAAAAAATTTTAGATATTTGATATACACTTTAGAAACTTAAAATATACAAAGTTAACTATAATAACTACTTACTCTTCCCTTATAAAAAAACCTTTAAAATAAAAAAAGAAAAGCTAATTTATCTCTGACTTTGAAACTTCAAATAATGAATCGGTATTTAATAAAAATATGAAATTATTTAACAAATGAAACAAATCACTATAATTTTGACAGCCGACCGCAAAAGTTAGGTCACATATGACAGCTAGACTATCTATGTCAGAGGTTAGAAGCGAATATGAAGGTCGATACATTTATAATTTATCGACCAGGGTGCCTGCAAGCAGAGCCAAAGCAGTGCAGCCACATTTTATCTTTAGGTATATATATATATAGGTGCAGACAAACATCCGGCTCTAGTTATAGTTATAGAGCGCAGACAAATCTCCGCCAGTCACGGGTGAGAAACGCCACGGGTCGCAAGGAGAAGGTATGGACCATTTGGAAGGCAGGAATTAGGGTGTATACAGAGACAGCACTTTTAACGAGCACGCCTTCTGGTGGGCAGGACACGTGGATGGGGAGCATCTTTGGAGAAGAGCCGGCAGCTGCGTTGTCCGGTTTGACTTGTCCAGGATCAGACACGCCACTGTCGGCGCAGCTAGCTCTTCCTTGGAATTTTCTCTGACATCCCGCCGGCGGCTAACTATTGACGGCGACAGGTCAGCTCTGGCGTGGCCGGCGCCATTATGGGGGCAAAAGTTCGTTCGTAATGTATGTATGTATTCTGGGACCACGGTCTTCTCGTTTCCCACGCAGCACGGCTTCAAACTTTTAACATCAAAATTAAATGCTCCCGTCTTCTTGTCCTTCCCGCTCAAATGGTCCCCTCGTCGGAAAGCGAAACGAAACGGAACGGATTCAGATCTGATGCCCTTTTTTATTCCGGGGGTTTATGGGTATTCCGCTCGGCTGGGCGTTTTTGTTTTGTCGTTTTGCGGCCTTCAATTTCGCGATGCGATTTAAAATAATGCAGATTGGATAATGCAACTATTAATTTGATATTCCAAAGTTTGGAACCTTTCATCGTCAATCACACTCATTATGCTGAAAGCGATTGGGTAAAAGATTGTGGTAATTAAAGCTCGGAAATTACAGCTCATGCATTTTATAATTGCAAGAGATCTGAGGCTTTCCACGCTTTCCCCATTCATAATATTATATAAAGAGCACTTAACAACATACTATTATAGAAAAAGTTTTGGGTGGCTAAAACAAATGTTCTTCTGTTCATTAAAGCTATGTAAGGTTATAAGATACGAAAGTTTTGGTGAATTAAATAAGTGATATTTTGTATCAATGTTTTGGATTGCATTCTGTGATTTATTTTTAGGATGAAATATTACATAAGGAGAGGGGGAAATGGTGATGGTAGATTACAAAGTGTGTGATCCAAAATGTTGATGCAAAATCTCTCATACAATTGAATTCAGAAATAACAAAACATCAACATAGTGAATTGTAGAAATCTAATGTCATTATTTAAACAACTAATTAGTATCTCTTCTCCATCAAGATATTATTGTTTGTTTTCATTTTTATTTTATTATTAATCTCATTTATTATGTGAATAGCAAAATTATTCTTATTTTTAATTATTTATTTTATTATTTTTAATTTTTTAAAGAAAAAAATTGTTAGTCGTATTTAAAAATAGAATTGTTCATTATATTACAAATATTGTTAGATTATAAATTCAAATAAAATATAACAAAATCTAAGTTTAAAGATATAAAGGGACAATAGTTGTTCACACATGTTTTGAGAGGTGTAATAACACTTACATTGAAGGGGCACATGTTTGGAGGGTGTTATAAATGTTCTTGCTCCACTGCTTTCTTTTACTGGATAAAGGGGACATTAAAGGAAATTGGCCAACCTTAGCTAGCTTAATTATTCCATCTTTATTTGCTCCTAGACCTCATCCCATTGGTAATATTAGCATGGGTATTCACTCCCAATTTCTATTTAGAATTGTAGTATTGTCCATTGCAATCTTGTCAATGGATTCAAGTCTCTTCGTATTGTCATTTTTCTTAATGAATGTTTTTTTTTAATTATATCATGACTCTTATCACCTTATTAAACTAATAAAGTTCATTATCATTGTACTATAGAGTAGATGACTTTTTTCCTAAAATTTGTTTTACTCATTTGAAAATTTATTGAAACATTATTTTTGATTCATTTGATATAATAAAGAATTTGGAATATTACTTGCTTCTTTCAAAGGTTAAATTTTATCTAATAAAGATTAATATTTCTTCTTTAATACGCTTCTTAAGATCCTTGTAATTGTTAGCAAAATTACTATTATCTTCAATAATAATTTGTTTATTTTTTCTTTAGGGTTCTTTCATTTAAACTTTTAATCTTCTAATTACCACTCAATGTCCTTGTAATAGTTTTGAAATAGCTCCCCCCTTCCCTTTTTATGTATGCACGATTCTTCTTTAATTAAATTGAAACTCTCTAATTGAATAGAGTGATGACCCATAATATCACCTTTCTAGTACAATTATGATCCTTGTTATTAATTTTAAATTTATATATGATCAATTTTTTAATGTGAATAATGAGATCTTGGTCTACAACCAAAAGAGCATATAAAATATTATAGCTATATAAATGACCATAGACTATTGTTCAACCCACAACATCTAACCCTTCCAAATTGTTCCAATTAATGATTATCTTCTTTGACACCTCTTATTAAGAAAGAAAATAATATATTCATATAACATTATACAGGACATAAAAAAAATTATTGAGTCTTCTAATAGACAATAAAGTGTGGAATTTTTGAGAGATTTATTTTTAAAATATAATTTTATATTTAAAAATAAAATAAAATTCCAACATAATTCTTAGATAATTATTAATAAATTTAATTGATGATAATATATAAATTTCTAAAATGTGAATATCATGTAACAAATTAATATTAATATTTTTTTGGTAAGTTCAATCTTATAGTAATATTTATCATACATTTTATCTACTAAGATAACATTTGAGTAGTTTTTTATATATATTGAAAAAATGTTGATTACATAAGAAATTAACATCTCAAATAGAACTGGAGAAGAAAATGAAAAACTTATACATAGTCTAGAACTTTACAACATATAGAGTGACATTACAACAGCATTGCAAATATTCCAATAAAGAGAAATTTATAAAATGACTTCTTGTTTCAAAAGAAAAACTATTGTCATAAATATAATTTTGAAAAATCTTTAATTTAAATTGATAAAATAAATGTATATTGACTTAATTTTAAATAGCTAGTAAATTGATTTCATATAAATCAAAATCTAATGCTATTTGTTTACTCAATTTTAACAAATAAAATCAATATCTATAGTAAAAACAAATTTGATTATATGATTTCTAAGCTATGACAAAAAAGAGATGGTTATTACTAAGCATTTTTATTTATTCTTAAGGATATTAGAATACGTTTGTATCTTAATTAATATAAAAATACCTTTATATATATATATATATATATATATATATATGAAATTCTATATTATTTTTCATCATTAACTTCATTTTTCTTTATGATGTCTTTATCTTGCATTGTGAATATCAAACTAAATATATTTGTCTTGATCCAAGTTATTTTGGTAGAATTGTCTATTCTTTTATAATTATTGCCTTAAAATATCATGTATGAAGTAAATCAAAGATTACTCATTTCATCAAATAATTACAGATATTGTGATCTTTCCAAATGTTGATTGTATACAAATCATAATAGTATAATTTTGTATCAAAGTCGTATAATATAAATGATAGTTAGGTAGCATATATATATATATATATATATATATATATATATATATATATATAAGTATGTTTGTTTATATGATTGTTAGCTAATCTTTATCCTATAAACTATGACTTATTCATTGTAAATAAAATGTTACATATTCATACTAAATTAGAACAAAATAGGTTTCATCTCAAATTTGTCTAACAATTATATCATTGTCTATTAGTGTCAACTATTCCTCAACTACAAAATTTATTATGTATTATTTGAATTGATGTGATAGTTTTAACAATAAGTGACTCGTTCTAAAAAAATATTGTAGACATTTGACACTGATTGCTTATAATTTTTTCAAGCAATTTTATTTTATTAGTACTAATGTTCGTGTAGTAGAAATGATGTGTATATGATGATATAGATTCTCATTCGATTGTAAATTATAGAATAATATTCAATATATTGTAAATATAGTTTAGTAGATAGAATATTTTATATTAATATTTATTATTAAATTTATTTTTAAGTTGGATATTTATAGAGACAAATTGATCAAAAAAGGATAATTGTAAATTGTGAACATTTCATTAATTACTATGCAAATTGTGGCGTACAAACATGAAAATTAAAAAAATTGATATTGTCCATGTTAAAGTCAATCAAATTTTGACAAAATAATGTAATTATTTAAAATTTTGATGATAGATGCACATAAACCAACAATAGGCGATGTGAAAATTTGAGTGAATCACACATAAGATATATATTGCACTTTTATAACATAGTCGCCATGAATCAAGTGATAGGAAGAAGTGGGCCCCACAAGATGTTTGTTGTGGCTCTACCATTATTAACGTCATGTATTATTGAATGGTTAAATTTGTCTTTATAGATTTATCAATGGAGATTTTCATTATTGTGATGGTGAAAAGAAGTAAAATTGGTACATAAATATTTCCTTCCAATTTTATGTCTTTTAACTATTCATTTATGTTGGAAGAGGGAAATATGTTTACAAGATAAATACATTCAATTAAAATGTTAAATAAAATCATGAAAAAATAAATGTATTATTTAAAATGAATTTAAAAATCTTTAAAAACCTTATAATTTATTTAAATCTTAAAAACCTATTTTTTCAAAAAGCTCATAATATAAATAAAATTTACAATATTAAAATATTATTATAATTAAATTTAAAAAACACACCTAATTGTTTATTTATTCTTTCCCTTTTCATATTTCACAATCAACATTTTTTATTTCCAAACACTTCATAATTAAACACTAATTTGGCCTACATCATAACCTTTTAACCAAGTACATAACTTTATAGATGATTAAGACAGAGCTATAAATCCCATGACATATATAATATTATTTTCCAAAATAAATGTTAAAAGAAACCTAGCAATGTAAACGTCTTGCCAAAACCATCGATATACCTGATAGTAAATGCTGAAAAATAATGGACAATACCACGACAATGCTTAAACAAAAAAATATTTTTATTATTGTGTGTGATATCTGTACGATTCCTTTTATGAAGAACGCATCCCATGATTTAACTGGCATCCTTATCTTCAGTGTGTGGTCCATAATTTGTCCTAACATTTGCAATTATAAAATTTTCTCTTTGATACTTTATTGTATAAAAATCCCCCAATCCACCCTTTGGTATTTTATGGAGAGTGCAAAGACGTGAGACCTCAGCCCTCTACAATTATTCTTCCTCGTTAAGCTGAATCTGCGCGTACTTTTTTATATTTCACAGCTATTTCGCACAACGCTCTATACCAACCCAAAGAATAAAACATTTTTTTGGTTTATTAAAATTAAGTTTAATATAGGTTGAGGTAATTTCAGTTTGGATTGTTATCAATTATATGATGGAATTTAACAACTTAGTATTGAAAATATTAAGCATATTTTGATTGTCAATATTGTATAATATTTTAATTGTAATTTAGATCGCTTAGTCAAGATGTTAGAAAAAGAAAAGTGAAATCTAGATTAGATAGATTCTAGAACTTGTGTGTGGTTAATTTTATTGTTGAGTTTGATATTTTTCTAATGAAAATTACATTTGATTACAAATAGATTCTTATTTAGAAGGATGGTGCTTGTACTTGCAAACAAAAATTTTCATGTTCTTTTATCTAGAATTTAAAATACAAATGGTGCTCATGAATATTTTTAGTAACTTGTTGTGTAAGGATCTTTGTTTTAGACAAACTTTGTGATCAATTTAATAATTTTGGAAAGAGTTGGAAGATATTAACCAAAGTTGTGGGTGGTGATGTGGATATAATGATGTTGGGTGAGGGACACTTAGACAATGTAATGGAATACAATGCAACAATTATTGGAATGCACTAGTGTAAGAGTTAGGGTTTGACTAAACTAGTGTAAGAGCTAGGGTTGACCATGTGTTGATTTAGATGTTGATGTGATTGATAGATAATGTTAAATAATGAAGGTGAGTTAATCTCTTACGATAGATAAATGTGATAGGATTGTCCTAATAATGACTACTTCATGCACACTTCTCCTTGTTCTTTAATATGACCTGCCTTTTTAAGACTCTTTTAAGAAATTGAATATGTGTGCATATTATTCTATTCTTGAAGGCCCCTACAACTAAGAAAATAAGCATGTGTGTACAACAATCAATTCTAGAAGGACATCCTTAACATTATAAGCATTCATCCATGGTGGTTCAAAATTTTCAAGAAGAAAATGTGTTAAGGGCATTCACTTTTCACCCTTACCTCTTGCCCCCATTTTGACATGCATGCAAGTTTACATGAGAAAGCATAACAAATTCAAAAAGTAAAGACAAACATAACTAGAAGAAAACTAGTTCGATAATAGTATGAACTAGTATTGAGTTGTTACTTTTAGTGGAAGCTAGATTTGAGCTTGAAGAGAAAAATAGATCTCTAGATTAGCTAAGAAAGAATTTGAAGGAAGATTTGATATCCAAAGAGATAAATGATTTTAAAAGGGAGGTACACTAAAGATCTAATGGGGGGCTACATTGAGGTTCAATTGACAAGATCATAGGTGAACCTCAAAAGGTAGTTTGTGAAGTTTTTGTTGATTGCAATTTGGTTGAAGGGAATGGTGAATTGTCGATATAAGCGCATGATCATAAAATATCTTCCACAAATGTGATTAAGAAATATGAATAAATTTGACTTCCTAATTTAGTATGAGAGCAGTGATGTGAAGTATGATTGGGGAGGAAGGAAAGATTTCAAGTCTATTAATGATTATTCTTTGGATTTTAGATTAAGGAAATTGTATAGTTTTATCAGCCCAACTAAATGGTGGAATCAACATTGGAATCCTCACTCTAAGTAGATTAGGGTTGGAAATTCTAGTAAAGACTAAATATTGTGTCAAAGAATCCCAAGAGACTACCTTGTTAATAGTCATAGTGATAGAACCATCCCCTCACAGTGGTGACAATGTTGCCTGATTCTTCTAAGTCAAGAGGTTCAAAATTCTCAAAATGGAGAATATAATGTAACTGAAGATTATCATGATTGACATTTCCTTGTGTTAGTTTCATGCAATTTGTATTTTTCTATTTTAGGATATTTTAGTTGTGCCTATTTCTAAATGATATAAGCTAGTGGGGTTGGGATGTTATGTAGTGGGTTGTGGTTTTATCCATTATATAGGAAAATAAGGCTCTATTTTTACAATGGGTGTGTAAGGGTTGCGAAAAGGAGATTAACAATTTCAACATGCTCTTTTTTGTTATAATTTTTTATTTTTTGCAAAGTGAAATATAATGAAAATTCTTATTTGTAATATTGAAAATAAAAGTCTTAATCTAGCAAAGAAAAAGAAGATCTTTTCATTTACTATTTTCGCATGAATTGATTCCTTATTGGGGAACAACCAACAAGGTTCAGCTTCAATTCAAAGGAGAGTTGAACACTTTTATTAATTGTTCCTTTTTTAAAGGAGTTGTTATTTGATATGATTTTGATATGAATATGCAATGTCTAGGTAAAAAGATTAAAAAAATTTGGCAAGGTTTAGCATAAACAAAAAGATACAAAACAGTAAACCAAAATAGAAGCTCAAATCTAGAAATGAGTTGTAGAGAGGAACAAGTAGCTAAAATCTAGAGTTGAATATGTCGAGCTATGGAGATAGGTTTCATAGTCCCAAGGGTGTCCTCGTTAATAGAGGTCCTCAAATTTTCAATTAGGAGGCTTTGTAGATCTTCCTCACTAATATTCAACCTAAAAGTGTTGGAAGAGTGAGATAATTGACATATTATAGGGTTTTTTGCTTGTTCAAAGTTTTGGACTATCCATCTCAGCCTGCTCTATGTAAATTTATGAATTTTAACTATCAAATCTATACTTGTGCACACAAGAACAATGAAATGGTTTTTTTGTAGAACAACTTGCCTAAGTGAAACTTTTTGTTAGTGTTGCAACCTCCACAATAATAATGATGATAAAAAGAGAGAGCTTGCCCCTAGTCGTACAAACATTAAATCATAAATGAAATATGTAATTGATAATATTATACCTTATGATTGATAATGTTAATGATGCAATGCTCTTTAGACAATTCCTCCAAGTGTTGATGTAATAACATGGAAAATCATAATATAATCTATCATAAAATCAAAAATTGAAGCTAGGTTGTTGTACATTATTGCTCCTTGTGCTCTGTTTTACTCTTAATGAAGGAATCATGAATGCTTGAATTGTAACTTGTGACTTGTGAACTAGGATTTGTGAGTGAAAAATGATTTCCTTATATAGGGTTCTCAAGTATTTCCTAATTTAGGCCATTTCCCAATGGTCAAATAAAAATATCAAGATCATATGACAAATGGAAGGAATTGACACTTGCACACTTTCAAATTTGGGCCCCTTTTGGAGGGACTAGGGTGCTAGGTGCCATATTACACTCAAAAGGAGACTAAAAAGATTAGTGGAAAAGTGTTAGGACCTAGTACATAATATATGGCCTCAATCTTGACATATGACAATAATATGATGTGATAAATCCTAAATCATCTTGAAATGACCCAAGAGAAGCACACCAATTTAGCAAGGGAATACATAGAGTGTGAAATTGCAAGGGCCTGTATAATTTATGACACTATATATATATATATATATATATATATATATATATATATATATATATATATATATATATATATATATATATATATATATATATATATATATATATATATATATATATATATATGATAAACTCTTTCTTTTTATGTTATAGTTGATTTACAAGTGTAGATATATTTATCTGCATTACAAATCTAGCCATGCGGTTCTACTTCAATTTTGCAGAGGAAATTTGTATTTATGCTAACTTGTTCTACTTCAAGGAGACATACAATAGAGACTATGTAGAAAAACAAGATGATAAGTGGTGCTCCTAATCTAATAGAGGAATTATTTAGTTGGTCTTCTATTGACAAATTCTTTTGTTCCAATGACATTCCATTCCATGTGGCTCGATCTCCTTACTACTATACAGAGATGATGCCAATGACAAGGGTAGGATGAGATTATAGTCATGGATGGGTGGGTACACATTAGGCATTGTCCTCTCATCAATACCATGGCTACAAGTTCAGAGGACTATATCTTCTTAAGGAAATTGAGTGTCTAAGATGTTGCAAAGATGCTTGTTTTTAGTTTTAGATCCTCAAGGATGCTATTGAGGAGGTTGGACCACAAAATATGGTTCAAGTAATGACAAATGTGGCTAATGTACACAATATTACAAGGAATTAATTGAGGTAACTTATAGACATATTTGACGTACTCCCTATTGTGCAGATGCTATGAATAATACACTCAAGAACATGTGAAAGATTGATTGAATCAAAACAATGCTCAATGATGCTAGAGATGAGTAGATTTTTATCTACAACCACCACACTTCACATGCACTTTTTAAGCTCTTCTCTAAAAAGTAACTTTTGAAACATGTCAATACTAGATATGAATCATGTTTGATTCTCTTGGAGAGAACAATTGGGTTGCAAGAGGTATTGCAACAAATGGTTATAAAAACATAAAGGAACTAGTGGCTTAAGTCCAAGATAGAGCAAGGCAAGAGAGTGTAGTATGTAGAAAAGAGTGGTATTTTTTGGGGCAATGCAAACTATATGGTCTCCATCATTACTCTAATTTTCTAGGTTATTAAATATGTGGATGCCAATGCACCTAGGCTTGGAGAGGTGTATGAGTGCATTGATTACATGGTAGACCAAATGAGGGTTTTTGTGTCCTAGAAGAACTCCACATTAGCATTTTACAATGATCACATTCAACCAATCATTCATTGGAGATGGGAAAAGCTCAACACTCCCTATACATGGTTGCTTATGCATTGAAACCCAAGTGGTACAAGCAAAGGCCTGGCAGAGTTACACCCATACAAGAAGTTGAAAAGAGCCAGGGTTCATGAGGGCCATAAAAAAGGTATGATCTTCTAGAGGCTGATAGCATTCTTACTGAGTGGACAAAATTTGCCGCTCTTAGGGGTTATTTTGAGTAGGCCAAGATGGATATGGAAACTATGGTACATGAGGACCCAATTTTTTGAGAAATTACCATGGGAGGATTCTTTAACTACCACTCTAGTCATTCGATTACTATCTCTCACATTTCTAGTTCTTCTATTATTAGGAGGAATTGGTTTTCTTATAACTCCGTCCACTCTAGATTAAGAAGAATATGCTTACCTCTAGGAGAGTGAAGAAGCTTGTGGCTACACAGTGTGTTACACCTCATTGACTGCAAGACACATTTGCACAAAGAGAGGTCAACAACATGGTGAGATGTACACCAAGAGTCTAGCCAACATAGATTGATGAGGATGTTATAGCTACATAGGTAGGGTTAGTTGGTATTGTTTTGCAAGAGTTTGAGAATGATGAGTATACTTCTAGCAATTCTAGTGACAACGAATTTCTAAAGGGACAATTAGAGGCCTCCCTTCAATCATTTTTGTTATGTTGACTTTATTATACTCATTATAATCATTATTATGAAATCTTGAATACAATATAAATTTCAGATTCAACATTTTGAATTTTCATTCTTTAATGTAGAATGGTTAATGTTCACTTCAAAGTTTAGTAGTATTTAAGTTTTACTAATTTTCCAAAGTTTCATATGTAATTCCTTAAACATCTTATTGTAATTATGTTTCCAAATACCATATGTCTATCTGTGCCACCCCCTGTCATCGATCCACCATTATCCTCCTGTCATCCCCAAATCTCGACAATTGGTTCTAATGCCCTCAAAACCCATCCCTCGTCCCCACATCCCCCATGAAAAAAACTCCATAGGATTATACATATAATCCCCACACTATTATTTAAAATATTTTTTATTGAACAATGTTGAAATATAAATACATTAAAAAATATAGCAGTATGAAAAGAGGAACAAAATAGAGTTCAATCTTAAGGACCATTACCAAATGACATCAGAAGAACACCAATGACCATTAACGATAGCAAATTTCCATAATCCATGAAATGATGTTGCAATGCTTCTAGATATGATCAACCACAATGACCAGTGCACACCCAACTATTCCGATTAACATAAATAAATCATTATTTTCTTTACAACTAAGACATTATATGTGACTAGGTATTACAATATACAAAAGCCTAATAAAAATAAAATAAAATTTGATATATATTAATGTGGACTAATATTAAGAAATCATCGTATGTAGACCCAAAATCATATGACTAGTATAATAGACTATTAAAAAACGGTTCCTTTTTCCCTTTCCATAATCATAATTCCCATTAACTATAAATTGTAGTGGGAAAAAAAAAAGGAAAAACAAATGTACATAAAATAACAGCCCAAAATGCAGATACCTCAGATAGGTATTGCAGTGAAATTGGTTGGAAGGCAGTCAGACGGGCCAATACAAAGCCCAAAAAGCATTTGAAAAAAATTTGGAAACATGAAGAAACTTTTTAATCCGCGGGTACACAGCCGGGCAGGGGGCAGATGACGTGGAGAGTGACGCAGGAGCAGGTATGTTAGGAGGACCTGTAAGCAGTTGGGGGACAGCGACTGGTCCTCCTCAACGAATCATTCCCCTCTAAATGTCGCGGCGGGGCCGCGATTCGACCTCTCGACCGCCTGCCCGTCATCCCATACATTGCTTGTGCTGCTCTCAATGATTGCCCCACACACCGAAAACAACTACTCGACGTTGGACATTTCCTTTCACTCTATCCCAAGCCTCTTCTGCTTGTACACATCTTCTTTTACAAAAGTACCCTAATTTTTCCTTACTTTATTTAACGCTACCATTGACACCTACTGCCCGTCAAATCAAGTGACGGAAAGAAAAAAAAGAAATATTGATGACGCGACGTCTAAAGGTCTTAAACGGGACAAGGATCGTTTCCAATTTTCAACAGCGAATTGACGCACCGCGTGATGTACATTAATATTATAAACCAGGGGTGTCACACAAGTCCTTAATGCGGCCCCCTTCACACATTTCACATTACTCTTTTTTTGAAAAATGTTCTCCGTCTTTGGGACTTCCTGCCACTTCATATCATTATGAGTTTGAAACAAGTCTATATAAAGAAATCAATTTCATTCACACTCATGCTCCTGGGGAAACATTATACATGGTTTTACTAGTTTTGTGGGCTTTGAGCACTTGTTGTTTTGGGGAAAAGAATGTTATCATGACTTATGTAGTGCCTCCTTTCACTTTGACATGAAAATGATTTGACAAAAGTGTGATATTACTCTTTTAGGAAGTATTCGCTTCTTATCTTAATCATAACATGTCTTTCATATTGGGACGCGATGTTACTCTATGAGGAGTTGATTTGCCCTTTATTATTATTAAAAATGTTATTCTATTGTATTTTTAGGACCAAAATTTAATTGGTGCATGTGATGGAAGGCCCAATTTATATACCAATAAGAGTAGTAGAGAACAAAAAGTTTCACAATTTCTTAAAACATTTCATTTCTTTGATGAAGAAAGTTTTTCATGATGTTCACAAGACTAAAAAGTTTATAGGACTGAAAAAATATGTTTAGTTAATCTTTATATTCTTTTTCATGTCAGACCTATTATTACTTTTGGCAAAGAAGTTGACCGTTTGATTTATATTTTCTTCCTCAAATAACCGGTGCATATTACCAGCCTTCCAATTCTTTTCGTACCAAATACATTTATCCTCATAAATTATTCATTCCATGATGAAGTATAATTCTATTTCTACCCCTCCCTTTTTGCAGAATATGTGACTCTTTCTTTCCAAATTTCCTTAGGAATCTTCTACCTACTAGTCTCACACCTAAGAAAAATTAACATGCCAATTTTATATTGAATAATAAAAGTCTAAAATAAAATTTAATATTGTCTTTAAAAAATGTCATTAATTTGAATAATAAAAATTTGTGTTTTCAATTATATTCTTGTTTATGTTTATTTAATATAGTTTGAACTAGTTTGATGGTGAATTTGTTTTTTAGATTCAAAGAGGATGAGATTGTGATTTATTATAAGTGTAAAAAATATCATTTTTTTGTTGTTAATTATTGCTTACTATCTTTCTTACCTTTCTTAAATCTCTCATTGTCTACATTACCATCCTCATCATTCCACCATGTGTGAATTATATGTAAAACTTATTTTATTATAATTCACACACAAATAAGTAATGTAGGCAATTAATTGAGATTTTTTTTTAAAGTGTCTACTAAACTTTTTAATGTAACCGGTGACGTTGGCACGACACGCCCTTCGGTTCCACGTGAAACACTTTTGACCTACTTGCGAGCACATTGAATCAATAAAGACACAAGCTCGCAATCACAATGGCCTAGCGAGTGTTTGAACCTGGGTGGGGACAACCACACCACCACTTAACCAACACACTCAGTGATGAACTCCTCTCATACGTAATTACTTATTATTAACCTAAAATTGTTAGTTTCTAATTATCTTAATTTTGACTTATTGTGTGTGTGTGTGAGCGTATGTGTGTTACAAAACATAATCATCTCATATGTTGAGTGTTACTCTTGATTTTTTAGTCACCATGAAACATCAATTTGATCAAGAAGATCTTGAATTGTTATTTTACTTAATATTTTATTAAGAGTACAATTCTCACTTCATTTCAATTTTAAAAAATAAGTTCTATTATGAAATATCTTCATAAATATGAATTAAAAAGTATTATACCTAATTTCATTGTAAAATAGATAAATTAAAAAGACCAAAAGAAAAATAAGAAAAAGGGATAAATGTCCTTTACTTATTTAGAATGGTTGAGACAAAGAAGCATTTTATTTTGGAATGCAAAGTTTCCAATGACAAACGAGTTAGATATGCAAATACTCTATCACACTTTCTTTTCAAAATTTAATGAAAAGGGAGTTAAAAAGACATAAACTCATCATCAAAATAAATAACAAAAGATTATTATCACAAAACGATAAAAAGATTAAATCAATCAATTAAACATACATTTGGCATGGAATAAACCATAGCAAACCTAGCTTTGGCACAGGAAGCTAAAGTTGGAATTCGAATTGTACTCCGAAGGGTAAAATTTAAAAATTACTGGTACTTAAACTCTTGTCAACGAAAATAATGCATGCACAAATGTTTTCACCCAATTCAAGTAATGCGGAAGTATATCTATAGTGCGGAGCAAATGAAAAATTAAAAAGGATGTCTTACCATGGTAATAACAATAAAATATTTAAATGGGAAGGCCCATTTCTTTATAAATCAATGGCATACCATCATTCAAAAGTGACCACAAGTAAATCGGTGTCTCCCTTGTCAATCCATCAAGTGGCAGTGGAAAGATGTTTAGCCGACAACTTGATATATTACTAATAAAACAAACCCTCTAAATGGAAATGAAGGCTGACGAAGGGCTGTCTAAAATATTAATAAACAAATCATTTTATTTTTTTATTCCATTGTGGTGTTGATTGCATTCGTTTCTTTTTGCATTTTCTTATTATGGAAAAACGTCAAATTAAACTCCCAACTTCATATAATTATGCTCCATGGAAACACAATAAGTATATAGGAAAAAGGATACTCAAGTTGTATAAAAGAAACTAATTTTAAACCTACTAATACTAGTGCAACTATAAGGTGGGAGATCAATTAAGATAAAATATTCAGATATATTTATTTATTATTTTATTTTGATTTACAATTTTATCTTGAATTACACAAAGAGACTTTTAAAATTAAAAGATTAAATTAAGAAAAATAGGGAAAATCAAATTGATAATGATTTGATGAATCTTAATCTTAAAAGTTTTGATCATTTCTAATACTGCATCTCCAAGAATAAGCAACTAACATATCTAAAGAATTGCAATATTATCAAGGATGATTTATAATTGATTTTAAATGTGTTATCCAAGTTTGGTCTTGAGCATTTAGTACTTGTTTCTAGCTTTTAACTCATTATTTTTTTTGTGGGATCTGCAATCCTAGTTTTGATGCCATTTTAAATCTTTTAATTTAAGAGGAAGCAAAGCTATTTTAAATGGGTCTCGCTAGTTCTTCTAAACCACAAGTATTGGTGACTAGTAGCTTAAGGTATAGAAAGAATGAATGAACTTTAAAATAAACACAAGAAGAAAAAGAACAAGATACAAAAATATTTTGAATCCTTTATCTCTTAATGAGAATGATTTATGACGGAAATCCAAAGTGAGAACATTATAATAAATTGGGGCATGATGAACATAAATGTTGTTTAAAATAGAATGTTGTGTTGAAGCATCTTCTAAAGAACAATCAAATCAAGTTTCTTCCATGATGCTAGGAGGTTCATCTTCTACTTTTTCAAAATTAGAGAAATAGAAGGGGAAAGCCACTATTGTAGTTACAAATTCCAAGTTAATGATGCATATACTTGACTTTGGAGATTCACATCATATGAATTCATCATAGAGTACATTCTCTTCATTTGATCTATTGATATAGATGAAGGGGCATTTAATATTTTTCTTTGTGTTCCATCATTGTAAACCAATATCCTTACTAAGTTCACCATATTACACATGAAGGTTAGGGTATTGAGTACACACCACTCTTTGTCATCATTTAAGATTTGAATAGTAGGAATATAGTTTTAGTTGGGAAGGTTGATTATCAATCTCAAGTGTACACCTTCTCATAATTATCTCCTATGTTTTGTTCAACTAATGTACATGCTTAGATTTCTAGTGTGGACACTTTTGAGGATATATAGTATGTTCATAGAATCTTGGTGTTCTATCATCTAATAAGGTTCTAGAGACATGTGTTGACTCTCCATCTTACCATCTACCATTGCTTTTGATGAGACTAGAATTACTACATCCACGACTTCTTACAATTCATTGTAATAGGACATTAATCATCTTCTAGTCCAACTAAAGTTTGGGATGAGTCCTATCCCGTAGAGTTGGAGGAAAGTGTTGAGGATATATATATTCTCTTTGACATTAGCTCATACAGAGTTGCATTATCTTCTTCATATTCTACGAGGGAACATTTAGAACCTCTTGATCTTTTAGTACATCAACATTTCTCATAATTTGACATTAATATGGAGACCTTTGAGTAATATTTGAAGGAGCCATCCTAGTCCTTCAATTATGTTCTACATTTGTTTTCACAAGGCCCTAGATTTTTAACTTCATGAATATGGTCTATAACACCCAACTTTATTGTGGCAACTTATGGCACTGACATAGGGACATTTGAGTAAAGTTTAGAGATTTCATAAATCTTGATCTTTCTTCCCCTGCATTCCTTTAAAAATGGGAATAAGTTCTACATACATTATTGGTTTTATTTCTTCCTAAGGAGAGGAATTTTGTTTGACAAGATTGGATCATCTTAAACATTTATTGTTGGGTATCCACTATCATCACATGAGGCTCCACATTGACAGGGGTTACATGGTCTTTCATCTTTTCTCTTATAGGGGAAGTTTCCTTCATTGGAGGCTTTTTTTTCTCATTCTTCTATAAGAACATTATGCATTTTCTTTCTTTTTGGAATGTATTTAGTCCCACTAGGTTTTCTCCTTTACTCTTTTTTTGAGATATTATTTTGTATATGGGGACTCAACATAGCCTTTTAGTTGGGATCCATCTTAGCATATTGTCAATTCTTCCTAATTTACACCTAAAGGGGGTATTGGTGTGAATAGGGTGTTTTACCTAACTAGCTCATCATCGCTAGTTACTTAAGTTTACTTAGGGTACACATATGATACTTATCACTTTATGTATCAAGTAAAAGATTAAGATACATGAAATAATATTATGTTATCCTAGATGTATCACCTTGATCTATATAATTGTAATGCGGGGACATAGAGTTCACTAGCCTACGTATGCAAACTAGGAAACTAGCCGTATTTTTGCTTTGGTTACATTAGAAGAGTGATCCATTTGGCTCAAAATATTGGGCTCAAAGTGTATTCAATAATCCTTTGTGGGAGTTCAAAATAATACTATAATCATGTAAAGTACTTTTTGATGCTAGAGCTAAAGGTGGGAAAATAAGGTTTTCAAGATACCCAGAGTCACATAAAACAAATATGTATAAAATAGAGGCAAATGTGGAGATAAGAGGACCAAAGAGGAACATATTATTTTATCCAAGACCATAATTAGAGGGTCTAGATCACTTAGGGTGGCCTTGACTTGGAAGTGTCAGATGCAAACATAACTAGAAGATTGGGGACCATGATGCCACTCAAATGTTCCCCCAAAATTTTCATAAAAAGTATTTGGGACTCATTTTCTTGAGGAAATCAAGACCCTACTTTTTTGGGATCTATGAAAGGTTGATTTTTAGCTATTTTTCTCCTCAATCTAAATCATAATTCATGTTTTTATAGCTTGTCACTTGTAGAGAATTATTGTGTTGATGGGGTTTTGCTTAGGTCAAACCCTAGTTTTGGAAGTAACCATGAAATTAAAATTACTTGAGTTGAAATGAATGTGTCGTGTAGTGTAGCAAAGGCTAGATTTAAAAATTGAATTGATTATACTTCACAAGTCCTCTTTGTGTTGAAATCCTTATGAAGATGTTGATGTTGACTTGTAGAGTTGACTCTATGAGAAGTAGATCATAGATTTCATTATGTCAAATGATTTATAGATCTAAACTTTACTTTTTGTCTTTAATGCCTTGATGGTACTTGATCACTTTCCCTTAGGATGAGCTTAAGAACTTGATTAGATGATATGATTATGTTTTCTTGATTATGAAGTTGGGGGAGAGAAGCTTGGTTTTATACCTCTCCATAGGAATTGGGTTTGTAATTTCAAAGCCAACTGACACATAAGAAGTTTTCTTATTCATGTAATCTATCCATTAAGGGATATAAATTTGGGCCCCTTTTATCAAGGCAATGTTGCCTTAGGAAACTCTGTCTTGGGTCAAGGTCACCCTAGGTGAGCTTGACCTAGGGAAAGGTCACCCCATGCAACCTTGACATCTTGATTCATGTGAGGTCATAGAATTAAGGTCCAAAATGCAATAGAGAAATCAAAATATGAACATGTGCAAGAAGAATCAAGCATGATCGAGCATGGGAGGCTAGAAACACTAAATTGAGGTCTAAGTGAGCACAAAATCATATCTAGATAAAATTTACGATGCTAGAATAGAAAAGAAATTATTTTTGTAATATGAATCTATTATGATTGTATATTTGCATCATTTTGTTAGAATAAAATTATTCTTTCATATTTAATCTCTCTTGTATTTTCATTTAAGCTCTTATATATTTGAGGGTTACATCTTCAACCAAATTTTACATAGTATAGAGAGTTCCATACCTACTCTTACAAGGAGAATTACACATGGGTTGCAATGAATATTTTATTAGCTATTTTAATTTCACTATTTTGCTGTAATTAATTATTCACTAATTACACTTTACTTAAGCTTACTTAGGATAATGCATACACAATAGTTTGCATATGAGACACTCAGGAGTTTGCACTTTTATTTGCAGATAGTGTAGGAGAAATTCCACTTTAGGTGGTGATAGTTGTTATCACATTCTACTTTATATGTTGCCTCCACCTTTTGTGCTCTTATCATTATCATCCTCCACATGTTTCACTTACTTCATTGCATAATGGAGGATGATCCACCTTTCATGGACATGTGATTCCATCTTATGCAGGTGATAACTTATCTTCTGCTTGGCATGGTCTATTATTTCCTTTCCTATCTAAGCATGGACATCTACATGATGTAATCAAGTATTTTTATTTAATCTATTTGATTTGGTATTTTTCATATTAATGAGAATATAGTTTGTTCTTGTCCACATTTTGTCTCTCTTTTGTACTATTTATTGGCCTCTAGAACTTGGGTTGTTGTTCTATTGGAAAATTATTACATGGTATTAAATATATTCTTGCATGGTATCGGAGTAAGAACTAGAGTATGCAACCTTTGTCTCTAATTTTCAAACCCAACAGTTGATTGGTAGTTCATACACTAAACCATGTTTTGATGCACTTACAAAAATGTTGATGCTTGAACAAGAGAAATTGATCACCATGGGGGTTATCAGGTAATCTAATTCAAAAGATTTTGTGGCTCAACAAGGGGATTAAAGGAATCAAGGGAAAGACAAGAAACAACAATCATCCAAGCCAAAATCACAACAAGACAGAGCACAATCTTCCTCTCCACAACAAGGCAATTTTTCATCCTCTCCTAAGGGGAAATCATTCAAGGAGTTTCTTATTTGTGCATATTGAAAGAAGAATAGACATGATGAACACCATTATCACAAGAAGGAAATTGATGAGACAAAGCATATTCTTGAGAAGAATAGAATCAATTTATCTTCAAGAATGTCTACTTCAACTTCTTCACAATAATTAGAATTTGATAAGGGAAAGAGTCACACTTTTGAGATAGATACAGGTAAATGAAAAGGTCATTATGCTACTACAAGCCATGATTCATGGAGATGACTTCTACATTCAAGGGCTTCTCATCTTATAGAATCTTCGTAGTCTATGCTCTCTCCATTTGAGCCTTGCCACATGCCATGAATTTTGATGGTCAATCACATATTTTTTAATGTGATTGGGAAAGGATGCATTAATATTGGGGAGGGAATCTTTAATCATGTGTTGGGGTAAGTGCGCAAAGATGAGGGACCAAAAAGGGGGTATATATATTTCACTTTTTTCTAAAATCATCAAACTCTGAACTTCAATGAGAAATTGAAGATACTTAGACTCAAAATTTGAAGATGTGAAAAGAACAAGAGTTATATTAATTCGAATATAGTTTCTAAACTACTAATTTATTTTGAAAATGGTTGAGATTAAGGCCCTGAAAAAGGGGGAGCACAAAAATTGGTTCTATTTTTTGTGAAAAAACATAACATAGCATATGGTGTGTTCTCCATAAAATGTTAACCGTTTTTTGGAAATTTTTCAATCGCTTCGTTGAGAAGTTAGCTAACACCATTTAGTTTATCTTGTATTTTTAAGCTAATTTTTTTTATGAATGAATGATTTTTAACAAGTTCCCAAAGTGGAGACATCTTGAGAATGCAAATTTGAGCATGCCCCCTAGAAATCATTAAAATCTAATAAAAAAATGAAACTCATTTTTTAAAGTGTGTAGAATGTAGTCTAGTTTTCAAAAAAGTAACTTGTTTCAAAATCTAACAAATGAGCCAAAATCTATGCCCAAAATATCACTAATTGATTTTTGACAAAAATCGGACATACTTACAAAATAAATTAGAGATGAAAATCTTGACATAATATGAAACAATGTATTATAATGCCTCTCTCTCTCTCTCTCCCCCCCCCCTTTGTATAGAATGGAAGAGTGAGAATAGGATAAGGGGGTGAGAGAGAGAGAGAGAGAGAGAGAGAGAGAGAGAGAGAGAGAGAGAGAGAGAGAGAATAGGACAAGGATGGAGAGAAAGAGATATATTAATGTATCATAAGGGATCTTAATAGGTTCTAGGATATATTAATGTATCATAGGACCCCTTACGACCACTTATGACCCCTTATGACCCCTCAACATACATTAATGTATGTTAAGGGTTCCTAAGGGGTCATAAGGTGTCATAGGGGGTCTTAAGGGGTCTTAGGATACATTAATATATCCTAGGACCCCTTAAGTCCCCTTATGACACCTTAATAATGTATCACAGGAGCCCTAGGATAAATTAATGTATGTTGAGAGGTCGTAAGGGGTCATAAGGGGTACTCATAAGTGGTTGAAGGATACATTATTGTATCGTAGGACCCCTTAAGACCCCTTATGACCACTTAGGTCATAAGGAGTCTGTAATCACTTGAAAATGGACAAGACCATTTAAGTGAGAAATCAAGGCAAGGATCAACACAATTAAATGCAATTAAATCAAATCAAAGATAAATTGTAATTAAACATTAATCCAAAATTAATTGAAAATCAAAAGCTATTAAATCAATTTAAATCGAATAAATCATGATAAATCAAATCAATGTGCAATTAATCTAATTAATTGTATAGTTTGAATTAAATCAAATCAACCCATTCAAGGGGTACACATGGCTAAAAAAATTAAATAAATAAATTAACTAATCCTATTTTCTCTCAACACCACACGGGAGGAAAAAGCCTCAACCAATAGGATTCAAGGATAAAGCTTACATGGCTCAAGCCTAAAATGAATCTCAATCACTCATAAGGTGAGAGCATCTTGTCCACCCATCTTGTCTTCTTGTCCCAAGCTTTGAGGACAATCCATTTAAATTATCTCCAAAGGGTGGAACCAAGGACTTAACCTCAACTCAATCATGATCAACTCTACTACATCCCCTACCCTTGCCAAAATATATAAAAGCAAGGCATAAATCACTCAATTATCATCCACAAATCTGAGAATAGCATCAAACCTCTTGCAAATTAGAGTTAGAAAGGCAATTTAGAGCTAAATAGTTGTATTCAATTTGGAATTAACATTGTTATTTGCTTTATCATATCAATTCTCATTCTAGGACTGTCACTAATGGAGGCTTGCTGAGAGCTTCATCATTAGCATCCCTAGCTAGAGATCCATAGAGTGCTTAATTGTCAATTTCTAGCTTAAATAGATTGCTATTTGTGGTAATTTAATTGTTATTTGAGTTTATTGATGATACTAACCCTATGAAGGTAAAAATTCTAGTACACAAAATGGCGCCCACCGTGGGGCATTAGGCCTCATTTTTCTAAAAATCCAAAAAATTTCATATTTTCAAATTTGTGTATGTTTAACTCTTTGTTTTGTAGGTAAAACAACGCATTTAACATTTTCTACAGCGCTTTTACCAGGTTTTTCAGTGCTTTTGAGCTCTGAAACAATGCGTTGACGATAAAGTTTTGCGCCTTTACACAGGATTCCAGCGCATTTGATTCCTTCTATTTTCTGTCTAATCTTCTTTTAGTGCTTTTGCCTTGACTAGCCAGCGTGTTTGCTCAATTCTCTAGCACTTTGATAGTGTTTTTGATGCCTTTACATAGAGTTTGAGCGCTTTTCTTCTCTATTTTAGTGCTTTTAATACTTTTCTTTAGCGCTTTTAATTCGATCCATAGTGCTTTTGAGCATTTAAGTAGCGCTTTCAATAGATTCAGTAGTGCTTTTGATTAAATTTAAAATTTACAGAATTTGACTGTCAGAAAATGTTTTCTCTGTCTTTGCAGGATGATTGTTCATAAAAGAATAAAAAAACCAGAGAGCAGATTCAATAGTGAGGGAAAAGCCTTCACAAAGAGGATCAAAGAGGAGAACATTGCTCACATCAAGCTGGTTCTAGAGGATTCTCAACAAGAAAGCAAGGTATATGAACATTAGCTAAAAGTTGTAGAAGCCTATAAAGCAAAGTTTGTATCATTGAATTGGATTTATTCACCTTAATCAAGTTTTTCTAAAATTTGACAAATAAGGCTTAGATTCAATTTTATCTTTGTTTTCTTCATTTTTGTTGGTTGTGTTGACTAACTTGTTGGAGGAAAAGCACATTGGAAAGGAACGATCGCCACTAGGTGAGCATTAAAAATGAAAAATCAATAAAAAATGCCCCTAGCCTTTGCTAGCTTTGTTTGAAGGTAAGCCTAAACTTAGTCATTTTTTTGCTTAAATTGTGGCTTTGTCATTTTCAAAATCTAGTAATTAAAAGAGCCTATTATTGTTTGAGGAATTAAACATTAGACCTATGCTCTTCACTTTCTAAGTGAATCAAAATGCTAGAAGTGTTGAACTCCTTGATTAAAAGAAAGGCTAGGTAAATCAAGTACTAAATTTGAACAACCCCTTGTTTGTAGAAAAGAGTAGAAATACTCAATTCTCATTAGTTAGTGGGTTTGGTAATTGAACCTTGTTAAAAGTGTTTTGGAATTGAGAAGTAGATAGGGATATTCTCTTCACCTTTTTGGTGAATCAAACTCCCACAACCTATTTCTTTATTCCATTTTATTGCTTTCAAATGAACATGCTAGATCTATAATTGGGCTCACCTCCTGAGATTTGCCTTAACAAGGCCGGTGAGAGGGATAGCCCAAAGTGGGATACAATAACCTTTGCTATGATCATCCAACCCACTATAAAATGAAATGCATGCATCCTTAATGGGGTGTGTGACAAAAGGGTGTTAAATTTTCAAACTTCCTCGAGTAGTCCTTCACGATTGCATAAAACTCTGACATACTGGTGGTGGGAAGCCTCTTAATATACTTGGAGGATGAAAGTTTAATATCCATTTTGAACGGAATATTGATTAAAACCTTGTTAACTTAGAAAATACTACCTTATGGAGCCATGTTTACAAACCAAATCTTGAGCTAGGTAGATTGCTTGAAGTGTCTTTTTGTGCAAAAACCCATGATAACGTCCTACAAATTCAAACACTTTTTGTGTAGAGGGTTAAAAAGAACAAGTGTACTTGTGGTTGTTGTGTTTGAAAAATACATAGAACAAGTGAAAGGGATATCCATTGAAAAAATCATCTTATATTTTAAAAAATCTCTTCATAAAAATCAACAATTACCAAATTGAGGATCAATTCGAAATCAAACGTTTTTGAATGCTGGTTTCTACACATTCTCACAAACTCAAATTATCCTTAAGAGAAGACGACACTTGCATTGCAAAGGAGGTCCCTAAATTTGAATATCAAGGTCTTTTCAACAATCATGACCAAGGGGATAGTCTCCCAAATCTATTTGAAAAAAGACTTGAATCAATGGATCGAAACTCCGCATTTCACGATTACCATCATGGTGGAAATAATGATAATATCAATAATGCAAACCAAGAACCTAAAGAAATGCTTGAAGAAAGGGCTAATAGAGCAGCTCAAGATACATATTTTCTTCAAGTCATGGATAAACTAATAGATAGGGATAGGGAGGAATTTTTCCTAACTCTAGTCCAAGAAGGGGTAAAGCTCCCACATGATTATGATGTGGATCAACTTAAGAAAAGAAAAGAAGAGGAAAACCTGATGCATGCTATGACTCAACAACTAAAAATTTTCCAAACACAAATAGAATTAATGAAGAAGGCCACTAAGCCTAAACCTTTCTCTATCGAGGCTCTGTGTCCATTCCCTTTCGATAAAAGCTTAGTCATGGCACCTTTTCCTATCAATACAATCTTTCCTAAATATGATAAATACATGGGTAAATCAGACCCACAGGATCACCTTAGAGAGTTTTGCACTCTAATTATTGAATTTATGCATAACACTACATACTTAATGAGACTTTTTAAAAGAAGTTTGGGAAGGCAAGCCATGGAATGGTTCTCCAAACTTCCACAAGGCATCAAGAATTTTGAGGAATTAGCCCCTAAATTTGTAACTCATTACTCCTACAACATTGAACATGAGATTACCATGCTAAAACTATGTGATACAAAACAAAAGGATGGTGAATCTTTCTTAGGGTTCCTACAAAGGTGGAGGATGATTTTTGCAAGGTACCCATGAAGTATCCTTGAAAAGGAGAAGATGGAGATATTTATGAATAATTTAAATATGGAGATGAACTATAGGCTCCAACTTCAATTTCCCCCTACATTCAAAAAACTTATTGAGAATGGGATTAAGATTGAAGATGTATTGGTCAAAACGGGTGAAATTAAATTGTTTAAAGACAACAAAACCTACACCAATACTAGTAATAATCATTATATATCTAATTATACCAACAATAAAGGAGCCAACAATCACAATGACAAACCTAAGCTATGGTTGAAAAATAATAACAAAAATCTTGTAAATGATGGAGTTGTGGAAGCCCACACCTTGAAGGCTACCCCATTTAACTTATCAAGTGGAGAAAATTCAACATACAATGTGAATCAAATGAATAAAGCTCCTTTTAATAATGCCAATTCCAACAAAAACAATGCTAATAATAATCCCTTCAATAATGCTAATGGAAACAAGCTTAAACCCTTATTTTCCACTTGTCAAAAGAGAAAATTCACCTTCTTAGGTGAAAATGTGTTAAGGACTTTGGTGGCGAACAAGATCATTACTCTACCCGAGTTAAGGCCCTATGAACCCCAAATTAAACCAAATTGGTGGAATGATTCTCACCATTGTGAGTATCATCGAAATAAGGGTCATAAGACCAATGAATGCATGAAGCTAAAAAATTTGGTGCAAGACCTAATTGATGATGGGACAATCAAGGTTGAAGGGCCCCAAAACAATGAAGATCATATGGCCTTCAAAAACCCCTTTCTAAACCATGAGAAGGGTGAGTCATCAAATACTAACCAAAATAATAAAAGGGGTAATGAGAAAGTCAACTTTGCTCATACCTATGATAACACAATTAATGCTTTAAGTGGTGATGAAAGAACCATAAATATTATTGTGGTAAAAGAAAAACCAAGGGAAGCAACATCTAATGTTGTAACTAGGGGGGAAGCTTCAAAGATTACTCTACCTAAAAATGCTCCAAGAATTGTTCTACCAAATCACACCTCATCTTCATCATCAAAACAATATAATTTGGTAGATCGATTACAACGAACCCCTACCCAAATCTCTATTTTAGAATTACTCAAACTCTCGCCAACTCACAAGGAGATTCTAGAAAAACCCTTGGTAGAGACAAATGTACCTCTAAATTTAGAGGCAGATAAATTTCAAAATATGGTGGGACATCTTATTGCACCTCATTACCTATAATTTTTAGAGCAAGATGACATGTCATTGAATCACCTACAAAACTTGCCTTTGCATATAGAAGTTCTAATTCATAAGCATAGGGTGAAAAGAGTCCTTATTGATGGAGGGGCTGACCTAAATATTTGTACCCTAAACTTGGTGAAAGCCTTAGGATTTTCCGAGGAGGCTATTGACCCAAAGAAAAAGATAACTATAAAAGCCTACGATGACGAAGAAAGAGCTTCTAAGGGTGTCATAGTACTTCCTATTAGAGTTGGCCCAATGCAAAAAGAAACCATTTTTCAAGTCCTAGACCTAAAGCTGACTTAAAATATCTTACTAGGGAGACCTTGGATTCATGAAATGTAAGCCGTGCCTTCTACGTATCACCAATATCTTAAATTCCCTTATCTAGAGGAGGAAATCATGGTAAGCGGGGACTCAAACTCCTTCCAATATTGTAATAACTTAAAGCCTATCAATGATTCTCTAGTCCTGCATAATGCAGAAGGGTCCATACCCCTAAGAATAGAGCAAGGTCAAAGCTCTAAAGATCTCCCACCTTTAAAGGAAAAAGAAAAAGAAGAAAAAGAAGTCATTGTTGAAAACATCCAAAGTCCCACTAACCTAGTTACATCGACAAAAGGGAAAGAAAAGGTTAGTGAGTTGAGTACTCTTGAGACAAGGAAAGAAGACCAAGATAGATCCATTCAAATCTACACTAAGGAGGCTCATTACCAAAAGATGGACCACATGATGAAAAACTTTGAGAAACAATGTAAAATCAAATAAAAGGGAGTAGGTGAATACTCATTATCCATGATGGACCTACCCTTATCTCCAAATCATATGGAAAGCCATCTAATTTGCCTCATAAATACAATGATCACTTTGTGAGGGCTAATACATTGTCATTCATGGAGGAAGAGGACAATGAAATCCTAAACTGGTTATACAAAGATGAAGAATCAAGTACCCATGAGAAGCGCATACAAAATATAAGCATTCCCACACATCAATATGGGAAGGGATTTCAAATTATGCAAAAAATGGGATACAAAGGAAAAGGACCTTTAGGAACAAGAAATGAAGAACTCCTTGAACCCATTGAAATGATGTGGAGAGATAGCAAAGAGAAGACAGGATTAGGTTACCTAGAACAAAGGTATACTCAAAAGAACTATCCTAATGTCTATGATCAAATATTACAATTAGAGTCACATAGTGATGAAGATTTAAATGAGTGGGAATGGGATACATTGTTAAATGAATCATGTCAAGATAAAGGTATTGATGTCATTCATACTTACACCCCTAGCAAAGGGAAGGAATCAATTTTAGAATAAAGTCAGAGTCAAGCCTCAAGTTCAAGCCAAGTGGTCCTAGATAATGTACCAATTAAAGAAATTGAAATAAATCAATGGGTAGGGGAACCCTACGTGCCATCGTGGAGACCTACTATGGAAGGATCTAACATTAGCTTTAACCCACGAGATTTTTACCCAATAGAAACCATAGTGGATTCTAGTGAGGAGGATTTTGACCCTAGTTCGCTAGAACATCTCGAAGAGGCACATGTTATAGACTTAAGTGATACAATGTTCAAACCTTCAAATGAAGTCGTGTCCTTAAACCCTATTGGCTTAAACCAAAACATTGATCCTTTGATCCTCATTTATCTATAACTAATTGAATGAGATTCCATCGAACCTACCATACTCCCAACATTTTTGAATGAAAACTTGGTGTCCCAATACCTAAATGTGGTTGACCCTTCTCCTACCATGTAATATCAGGAAGAAGAGGCAAAGGAAGGTATCCAAACTCTCAATTCAATAAAAAATAAATAAATAAAATAAATAAAAAATGGAAAGAATCTAATGTTGAAAACCACATTGTGGCAGCATTAGATCAAAAAGAGAAAGAAATAAAGAATGATTCCAAAGGTGAAAACCCAATTGAGGCACCTAAGGAAGGGAGTTTGGATACTTTACCCGAGCACTATGAGGAAATGTCTCCTATCTTGATCGAACCCACAAAAAAGGTGAAAATTGGATTAGAATCAAAACCAAGGATCATACACTTAGCAGCATCTTTATCTAATGAGGAAAGAAAAGAATTCATCAATTTTTTCAAGGAAAATAAAATCAATTTTGCATGGTCTTATGATGATATGCCAGGATTAGATCCAAATTTAATCATGCACCACTTGAACATAAAAGAAGGAGCAAGATCAATGAAACAAAAATTGAGAAAGATGCATCCACACATAGCTTTGTTTATAAAAGTGGAGTTAGAAAAATTTCTAAAAGTTGGGTTTATAAGAGCCATTGGTTATGCCCAATGGATTTCAAACATAGTGCCAGTTTCAAAAGTAGACAAGTTCATCAGAATTTGAACAGATTTTAGGGATCTAAATCTTGCATGACCTAGGGATGACTTTCCATTACCAAGCATAGACGCCATAGTGGATTTTACAGTAGGACATTCAATGTTCTCACTTATGGATGGGTTTAGTGGCTACAATCAAATAAAGATAGCACCTGAAGATCAAGACAAAACAACATTTACATAAGCATGGTGAACATTCTATTGGAATGTTATGCCCTTTGGTCTAAAGAATGCCAAAGCAACCTATCAAAGAGCCATGACAACACTATTCCATGATATGATGCATAAGTTCATGGAGGACTATGTAGATGATATACTTGCTAAATCTCATTCAAGAGAAGAAAATATACTCATATTAGAGAAAATCTTTGAAAGATTGGAACAATTTAAAGTAAGGCTAAATCTGAAGAAGTGTGAATTTGGTGTTCAATTAGGAAATTTACTAGGGTACATTGTTTCAGCAAAAGGAATATAGGCAAACCTAGCTAAATTCAAAGCCATCATGGAAATGAAAGCACCTAGAAACATAAGTCAGATGATATCTCTTCAAGGCAGGATCCAATCTATACGAAGGTTCATCTCTCAATTGGCAGAAAAGTGCCATAATTTTACTCAACTCCTTCATAAGGACATAGTTTTCAAATGGGATGCAAAATGTGAAGAAGCCTTCAACATGTTAAAGAAATATCTAATGATACCACCAACTTTGATGCCACCTATAAGAGGAAAGCCTTTGATTCTATACATTTCAACGACCAAGCATTCATTAGGGGCACTCTTGGCACAAGAAGATTAATCAGGAAAAGAAAAGGCTATTTACTACATAAGTAGAACTTTTGTAAAATATGAGTTGAACTACACCTTCATCGAAAGAGCATGTTGGCCGTAGTTTTTGCTCCCCTAAAATTGTGCCACTATATGTTATCCCACAAGATTTTAAACTCATTGCAAAGATAGATCCCTTGAAATATCTTCTTAGCAAAATAACATTGAATGGAAGACTAGCCAAATGGGTCATGGTGCTAAGTGAATTCGACATAGAATATGTGGATTGAAAATCTATCAATGGCCAAGTCATAGCTGATCAGTTAGAAGAATCACCATTATGAGATGACCATCCTATACAAGTGGAATTTCCAGATTTTGAAATTGTGAATGTGGAAGCAAAAATATGGCAACTATATTTTGATGGTTCCTACACACAACATGGATCAGGAGCATGCATAATTTTGATTACTCCTCAAGGGTCTACAATTCCAAAATCATACAAATTGCTATTCCCATGCACAAATAAATTTTTTTAGTATGAAGCATTGATCAATGGAATCAAGCTGGCATTAGAGTGGAAAGTGACAGAACTACAAGTCTATGGAGATTAGCAACTAGTTATCAATCAAATTAATGATTAATATCAAATGAAAGATGACAAGATGATACCTTATAAAAATATGGTTGAGAATCTCAAGAAATACTTCACTCTTATCACATTTGAGCAAGTACCAAGAGAGAAGAATAAAGCAGCAATTGCAATGGAAACTTTGGCATCACTTCTCCAAATACTAGATCAAAGCTCTATATATGAATTCTTGGTAGAAGAAGTTGAGCAACTTGCATTTGACCCTACCCATCCTCATACCATTTGTTTGATAACCACACATGAATCACCTTGGTATGGAGATATTTACACTTACTTAAAAGACCAAATCCTACCCATAGACCAAACTAGGAACCAAAAAAAGCTTTATTTGACAAGCCACTCATTATACCCTAATATCTGACACATTGTATCATAAGAGTCTAGACAAAATGCTTCTTAGATGTATAGAGAAAGAGGAATCAGATATAGCCTTACGATAAATTCACGAGGGGATATGTGGGTCACATTCAAATGGTTTAACCCTAGCCAAGAAACTTCTTAGGATAGGATATTTTTGGCCTATGATAGAGAAAGACACTTGTCACTTTGCTAAAAATTGTAGAAAGTGTCAATATCATGGAAACTTGATACATGTGCCCACACAAGAGCTTCATCCTATGATGACACCTTGGCCATTTTATCAATTCGGTCTAGATTTAATAGGAATGATTTATCCACCATCTTCAAATGATCATAAATTCATTATCACGACAACAAAGTACTTTACCAAATGGGTGGAAGTTGTACCCTTATCGACTGCAACAGAAAGCAGATATCCTTGTTTATCCTAAACCACATAATATGTAGATATGACATACCTCATGCCATCATAACAGATAATGCAAGGCACTTCAAAAACAAGGACCTAAAGGAGTTATGCACAAAGTTTGAAATGATCCATCACTCTTCATCAATATATTACCCCCAAGGTAATGAACAAGCCGAAGCCACAAATAAAAAAATCTTGAAGACATTGAAGAGAACTGTGGACAACTCAGGTAGAGATTGGCATTTAAAAATAAACCCAAACTTATGGGCTTATAGGACAAGTATTAGAACGCCAACATGAGCTACACCATTTTCCTTAGTCTTTGGAACATAAGCAGTTTTAACTTTGGAGGCAGATCTTCCATCCTTAAGAGTATCTCTACATGGCTTGATAAGCGAGGAAGATTATAGAGTTTCTAGGTTGCATGAACTAGAACTACTAGATGAGAAACAACAACAAGCATTTGATCACTTGAAAGTATATCAAAACCGAATGTCAAGGACTTATAACAATCACATGAAGTCAAGTACATTCCAAATAGGTGACTTAGTTTTGTGAGAGAATCCCAAGAATCAAGCAGAAAGAGAAAAGAAAGGAAAATGGGAAGCAAACCGGTTAGGACCTTTTGTGATCACTTCGTCTTTTGGGACTGACACCTATAAGTTAGCTGATTGTGATGGAGAAGAGTTACAAGAACCTATCAATAGCATTCATCTCAAAAGGTTCTACACATGAAGAAGATGAAAGAGGATAAAGAAAAAGAGTACTAGAGAATCAGATGGAAAGCATCCTATTTATTTTACATAGTCAAAAGAGATCTTGAAAATAACAAAAACATTAAAAAGTAGAAAAGAGCAAATAAATTAGAAATGTAGAAAAGATAAAAAATAGTGAAAAATTGAGCATGAAGAAAGAAAAAAAAATTCATATATGATCCTAAAAAAGATGTTGTCTTGGTGAAAACCTAGCAAATAGGCACCTTGATGATATGAAAAAGAAAAAAATTGAAAAAATAGAAAATACAAAAAAAATCAAAAAAGAGAAAAAGTACCTTGGTGAAAACCTAGCAAATAGGCGCCTTGGTAGCAAAAAAAGGAAAAAGCTTTAAAAATAGAAAAAGAAAGCAAGATCCATTCATTCGGTGAAAACCTGGTAAACAGTCACCATTGAAAGTCCAAGTCATTCGCATACCTAGCCATCATCCTTGTAAATATTGCATTCACCAGCATTTGTATATATTACATAATAAACCTCCACAGTTGCATTTGCAAGTACCTAAAGATTGTGGTCACCTAATCTGCAAATTGTCCTAAGTGCAACTTTGAGATCATATCAAACTAGGGGAAATATACTCTAAAGGAGGAATGATAGGTAGGTTGGGAAGGAGCTTATCACAAGCCCTTGCTCTTGGGTTCACCTAGTGACCCTCTAGTGTGTCCACCTACAACAATGACCTATAGGATGCCTTGAATGGCTCAATCCCCTAGTCTTAAGCCCAACCAAGCTATCACAAGTGATTCAATAGCTCAAACTTATCTTTATTCTTTTAGGCTTCTTCATGCACCTAATATCCCTTAAGCTAGAACAAGGGTATTACACCTCCAAATGAATTAGGAAGCTCGTAGAGGCAAGGAGGTGTGGTAAAATGTCTTAAAATATGTTATTTCACATGTTTCATCCTTTACTTCACTCATTCTCCTTACCAATCTAGTAGTTCCTTTGGAAAATAGGGCTACAAGGAAGTGACCTAATTAGGCCTCCTCTCTGAGAAAGTAGGGATTTAGCCTTGATCCATCCCAAAGGACCCTGTAAATAAATTATGGATCAGAGGTTTTGGGTCTCTCCCTGGCCGTACAACCTCCTTACTAAAAATAGGTCTTTTAGAGGAATTTTAGGCCTTCCTTGAACCAGTGAAGAAAAAGATGACTTTCCTTGAGCAAATGGATTGATCAACTCCTATGCTTACATCCAGGTCTTGGTAATGACCCTACACAAGACCCCCCAACTATTCTCATTCAACTCCCATCACTCCTCTGCAACTATAATGTTGCTTCACTCAATCCTTCCTAGCCGGGCTTAGCATGGGCTCAGCTAGGGCTGGATTGTAAAATTGCTTAGCATTCATTTTAAAAGTTCATCTCATTTAGGGTGCATTCTTTAAGTCATTCATGTCAATCCATTAAGTGCATTTATCATTACATTTATTAGTTAAATGTTCATTGCATCCATTAAAATCATTTTAATTCATCATTAGGTGCATATCATTTAGTACATTCAAGAACATGGCACTTTGCATTATTCATTTAAATTCATACATTTAGTATCATCTTGCATATCATTAATCATTACATTATCAATACATTCATTAACATTATTCATCTATATCACATATAACATTTAGAATCATTAATCATTAAGTACCCATAATCGATATACATTACATCATATAGGTCCATCATATTTATATACCATAAAATCCATTGCATCCATATATCAAAATAAATACATCCATTAAATCATCACATCCATTAAACCATTGCATTATCATCTAAGACATCTATATATCATTTGCACCCATAAAGCATTAAATGTCATTAATCATTCCAAGGATCATTAAATCACATCATTAAAGTCAAAGTGCATCCATTCATCTCTTCTATGTCATACATAAGACAACCATCTAAGCATAAATAGAACATATGCATCCATCATAAAACTGCATTCTGAAAAGCATAAAACAAAGCATATAGGAGATATATCATATAAATTTATATATCATAGTAAAACACCTAAAACATGAGATCCAACACATCATGACATCATATAAAGTAAATCTATCTAAATGAGTATTGAAGTCTATGGTATCATCATCAAAACATCAACTGAATATCAAAGTCTATGGAATGATCATATAATGCAACATTTGGAAATTAAAGTCTATCAAAGTATCAGAGTATCAAACATAAACAACATTGACTAATCCAAAAGATACAATAGAGTCCAATGTCTCGATATAGAAAATGAATGAGAACATATACATCAATGAAAGAATAAAATGAATCATCTCAAATCATAGATCAATTGGCTGAACCGACAACACCATTTCCATGAGGACCAGGATAACTATTAGGAGGACGACTCAAGCTCGGCTGTAACCTATGCTGACTCATCATTGCCATAAAGGCCTGCATCATAGTACTGAGCTGCCTAACCTCCTCTCTAATCTCAGAGACATCTAACTGTAAAGATTGAACCTCTGGTGCAACTGTTGGAGCCTCTAAACTAGGGACTCATGTAGAAGGAGTTTGTGGTGGAGGCATGGACGAAGATGGTATGGGAGAAGAAGAAGGCATGGAAGAAGATGTAACAAATAGTGATGGAATGAAAGAAGAAGAAGATGGACAAGATGAAGAAGATGGCATAGATGCAGAAGTAGGTGCTTGTGCTGGAGGAGCCTGTGGAACAACTAGAGGAACCTGTGGAAAAGCCTGAGGAGGAGCCTGTGCTGGCCTACCCTGTGCCTAATCTAGTAAAGCCTATGCAGCTTGGGCATCCAACTAGCTTTGACGCCTAGCCCTGCAATGACCCTGTCTACCTATTGGATCCATGGAAACCTAGTGTAAAGCTTTGTCAACACCACGACCCCTCACTTCACCACCACCCCTAGGAGGAATGAGAGTAGCAACAATAACTAGGATCAGAACTCTACCTGCTCTGGCTACTCGATGACCCCGTCCTCCTCACCGTGCTTGAATCCTACCCCCACCCCTACCACCATCTCCATCATCACCATCATCACCATCATCACCATCAGACTCCTCATCAATACCAGGTACCTGCTCAGCTAGATCTATGAACCTCAGAAATAGGTTCTGAGTGAACCAATCTACATAATCATTGGTCATACTAGCATCAATAACATGCTCTCACATATCCCATGGTAAATGACCCAGGTCCCAAATCTCTTACTGTACTGTCCTAAAATCAACAATAGGGCGCCATAGTGATGTCTCAACCTGAACCTGAGCATACATAGCAACACCCTGGGGCATACCTTGTTTCCATCCATACTGTCCCAGTACCCTCCGAAAGAAAAATATCTTAATAATATGTGGTGTCAGTCCAATCATCCAATGAGGATTGCACATATAAGGAAGCTCAGTTGCATCCTCGGGCCACGACTCACAACCTAGGTAAGGATGCCATATCACCTGATCCATATCGTCGATAACACAATGCCAATAATCTAGCTTACCCATATGGGTCTACACTACCATTCCCTCATACATCTAGGCAAATGGCCATCCTAGATCATGCTGATGTGCTGTGATAGGTCATGTCACTGGGAGATCCTCCCATGTCCAAAGATGAAGAAGAATGGCTCCCATAGGATGTGTAAAAGAGCATCTATATACAACTGTATGCAAATTGTGATAGAGTTGTGCCAAGACACAGGACCCCCAATCAAAACATCAAGGCTGAGCCATAAAGTCTTCCATAATAGGACCCCAACCGACTACAAATCCATGCCCTCATCTATCTGGTATGAGGAATCCGCCAATCAATGCACCCAAAACTGTTGGTAAAACTGGAAAATAATGGAACTAAGACCACTAAATGTGATTGTCACCAATGGTAGGATCCTAGAAGACCCATCGACATGCTACTCCATCCTACACCTGATCGTAGAAAACCAACTCTCCTCGAGTCGGGATACATAGGATGCGGTAGACGTCCTCAAGGGTGATGGTCATCTCGCCCATCGGTAAATGGAAAGTATTATGGTCAGAGTGCCAATGCTCTACCATAGCTATAAGAAGACCCTGATTCACTCAGAATCGAGGAAGAACCAAAAGGAAAGATAACCCATATCGACCTATATGTATCTGATCAGGAGCACTCAGGTCATCTATCATACTGAACGGACAAGGGTACAAACCACGAATAGCTAGTGACTTAAGCACTACCTGCAAAAAGCAAGTTCAATCATATCAGTTTTGAAATCAATTATCATTTGAATTATCCTATTTCAATCTAACATTTACAAATATCAAACCACAATCAATTTTCCTGATTCTATTCAGAGAGAATGAAAAATTCATCATCATCCATCATCTAAATCTAGATTGACAATCACGTATTCAGACTATAACTGACTCACTCTGACATCTTATGACTCGCTATCAAATCAAGTTTATTACCTAAACCGATCAACTGATCGATGATGCTGAACAGTTTGGAAAACTGACTAAGGCATTTAAAAAAATTTCCTATCAGGGTAAACTCGCTATTACAAGGTTTAAAAGCGCTAAAATCAAAAGTGCTATTTAAAAGTTTAAAAGCGCAATCAAAATTATCAAAAGCATTGTTCTACGTCATACATGCTAAAAAATTTTAAAAGCGCTATTTGAAAACTTAAAAGCACTGTTACAGAGCTCAAAAGTGAAATTTCAATCAAACACGCTAATCTAAATTTCAAATACGATTTGTGCCCTAGATCCTACGAGCCAAAGCGTAATTCCACGTCACGGAAGTGCTATTTAAATGTGTGTAAGCGCTAAAACAGGATCAAACACGCTATTTAAATGTACAGAAGTGCTAAAAGAGGATCAAATGTGCTATTAAAAAGGTTAAACATGCTATTTCAATTTCAAAAAGCAAAAAAATATGGTTTTTGCTAGAAAAATTCAAATTTTTGGAAATTTAAAGCATGAATTGAAAAACTAAGAGGTTCAGGCACTTACCAGAGGTCCGTGGGTAGGTGGTTGTAGATATCCTCGATTGCGCTTGAACCTATGCTCTCGAATCGGGATCACCATCGGGAAAAGCTCAAAAGGAGTCAGAGAAAAAAGTCAAATGTAAAAGTGAAAATGAATAGTGAAAATGACTTTTTACCCCTTTATATAGGTCATTTTGACCTAAAAAGGGCATCTTTGACTAGAAAGTGCTCGAGGACCCAAAATTTTCACCAAATCTACCAAATCAAGGGCATTTGTCATCACACGAACATGAAAACAATATCAGAAATGAAATTGAAATTCATTATAAAATTGACCTAATCAATGCAAAATGACCTAAACTGTCAAATCTTTCAAAACATCTATCAAATTTCATTTTATTTCTGAGGGGGCATACACTTGGATAATCAGGAATGACATCAACATCATCAAATCAGGGGCACAACCATCAAATCAGGGTGTAATATTTTATTAGAAAATTTTTCATTTATTAATTGAAAGGGGCATCGAACATCAAATCGAATCAAATTAGGTATCAAATCAGTGAACTATCATCAAATCAACCATTAGGACCTTAAATCAATCAGAATTGCATCAATCCCATTATCAGAATCTGCATCTCACATCGAACATCAGGAATCGACCATCGACAGAATCAAGACCTTCTATCAGATTGAATCAAGATATTCTTTAAATCGACACGCTTCGCATGTCGACTCAAAGAGGGGCATTTGTAATCACCTGAAAATGAACAAGACCATTTAAGTGAGAAATCAAGGCAAGGATCAACACAATTAAATGCAATTAAATCAAATCAAAGATAAATTGTAATTAAACATTAATCCAAAATTAATTGAAAATCAAAAGCTATTAAATCAATTTAAATCAAATAAATCATGATAAATCAAATCAATGTGCAATTAAGCTAATTAATTGTATAGTTCAAATTAAATCAAATCAACCCATTCAAGGGGTACACATGGCTAAAAAATTTAAATAAAATCAATTAATTAATCCTATTTTGTCTCAACACCATATGGGAGGAAAACACCTCAACCAATAGGATTCAAGGATAAAGATTACATGGATCAAGCCTAAAATGAATCTCAATCACTCATAAGGTGAGAGCATCTTGTCCACCCATCTTGTCTTCTTGTCCCAAGCTTTGAGGATAATCCATTTAAATTGTCTCCAAAGGGTGGAACCAAGGACTTAATCCCAACTCAATCATGATCAACTCTACTACACCCCCTACCCTTGCCAAAATCTATAAAAGCAAGGCATAAATCACTCAATTATCATCCACAAATTTGAGAATAGCATCAAACCTCTTGCAAGTTAGAGTTAGAAAGGCAATTTAGAGCTAAATAGTTGTATTCAATTTGTAATTAACATTGTTATTTTCTTTATCATATCAATTCTCATTCTAGGACTGTCACTAATGGAGGCTTACTAAGAGCTTCATCATTAGCACCCCTAGCCAAAGATCCATAGAGTGCTTAATTGTCAATTTCTAGCTTAAATAGATTTCTATTTATGGTAATTTAATTGTTATTTGAGTTTATTAATGATACTAACCCTATGAAGGTACAAATTCTAGTACATAGAGTCATAAGGGGTCATAAGAGGTTGTAAGGGTTCCTTAGATACATTAATGTATCCTAGCACCCTTTAAGACCCCTTACAATAGATTGCTATTTATAGCAATTTAATTGTTATTTGAGTTTATTGATGATACTAACCCTATGAAGGTACAAATTCTAGTACACAGAGTCATAAGGGGTCATAAGAGGTTGTAAGGGGTCCTTAGATACATTAATGTATCCTAGGACCCTTTTAGACCCTTTATGACCCCTTATGACCCCTTACCATACATTAATGTATGGCAAGGGGTCCTAAGGAGTTGTAAGGGGTCATAAGGTGTCTTAAGGCATCCAAGGATACATTAATGTATATTAGGACTACTTATAACCCCTTAGGATACATTAATGTATGTTAAGGGATCATAAGGGGTCATAAAGGGGGCTTAAGGGGTCCTAGGATATATTTATGTATCTTTGGACCCCTTAAAACTCCTCATGACCTCTTATGACCCCTTACCATAAATTAATGTATTGTAAGGGGTCCTAAAGGGTCATAATAGATCTAAAGGTGTCCTAATGATACATTAACCCATTAAGACCCCTTATGAACCCTTACAACCCCTTATGACCCCTTAATATACATTAATGTATGGTAAGGGGTCCTAAGGGTTTGTAAGGGGTCACAATGGGTCTTAAGGTGTCCTAGGTTACATTAATGAATCCTAGGATCACTTAAAACCCTTTACATCACCTTAGGACCCATTACCATACATTAATGTATGGTAAGGGTCCTAAGAGGTTATAAGGTGTCCTAGGATACATCAATGTATCATAGGACCATTTTAGACCCCTTATGACCACTTACAACCCATTAGGACCCCTTAAAACTCCTTATGATCCCTTACAACCTCTTACCATATATAAATGTATTGTAAGATGACTTGAGGGGTAATGATGGGTCATAAGTAGTCTTAAGGGATCCTAGGATACATTAATGTATCATAGGACCTTTTAAGACCCTTTATGAACCCTTATGACCCCTTAAAACCCCTAAGGAGCCTTATAATAAATTAATGTATGGTAAGGGGTCCTAAGGGGTTGTAAGGGGTCTTAAGACACCCTAGGATACATTAATTTATCCTAGGAGCCCTTATGACTACATTAATATATGCTAAGGGGTCTTAAGGGATCATAAGGGACATTGATGTATCCTCGGACCCCTTAAGACCCCTTATATTTGAGATTTATGATAGCTTTTATTTTCATTTTATTGTTTGTATCTTTTTGGCATACTATTTCACATGAATGGAAAATTTATCTAACAGTCTCCCCCTTTGTCATTATACAATCTAAAAATGGAAGCAATACAAATAGTGTAGACCATCTCTCCTTTTCAAGATTGCACACTTAGAAGGAAGATGTCCCAATAGGCTAGGAAGGCCCAAATAACTAAATGGGTTGATGATCCTTTGCTAAATATGTGATTTTGAAATGGGAAAGATAATAAGACAAGAAAAGTAGATATAGAATATAAAATAGGAGACATGTTTCTTCATATCTAAATATCAAACAAACGTAGTCTTGGAAATACCTGTAACAACTATTCTTAAACTTTAAGGTTGTAACCTCTCTTCCTATCAAATTTGAGTCTATTTATGGGGGTATATATTAGATATGTCTAGGTATAGATTGATTGAACTAATTTGTACCTTAGGTTTTTGCCTAAAACTTGCAAAGATGCTCTAACTATTTCCAATTTGCCCAGAAAAGTATAAGTAGCTCTGAAACCTATTCTTGCACATAGAAAAATAGGGAAGAAGGTTGAATAAAGAGGTTTTCCTTATTCAAACCCCTATTTTGGAATCAACCTTGAAATGAAATGAAATAAAGGAAAATGTGTTGTCATTTAGAAGAGGATAGATCTATTAAATGAAGTGTATCATACCTTGGAAATGCAAATGCTTCTTTGAATGTGATCAAATATGTTAATGCAATAGATCTAAATTAACACAAAAACCCAAAAGGAAATCATGAAAGACAAAACTTCATGGAATAGATGTTGTAATTCACCACAATGCTTATTGAGGAGAAGAGAGAGAATACTTGGATGAATGTAGAGAAATGTGTATCTCCTTCCTTGATAGAGAACTCCTTTCCTTGGCCTCCAATGGAGAAATAATTTAGATATATGGAGAGGAACACCTTGAATTTTTGAGAAGAATGCTTGATTTCTTGATGGCGCTTAAACTTGATTTTATTCCTTGCACTTGAGAGCTTGATCACAATAATGGAATGTTAATAATAGGGTTTTTATATACCTCTCACAAAATCTCAAGGGTTAAAAATCATCTAGGCCAATTGTAAGTCCTAATCCTCCATTGAATTGATAAGATAGGGACCTAATTCAAATTTGGGCCCAATATTTGGGGTGTAGATCAGTTGAGCCAATCTATACCCTCCAATCAGGGCCCAAATCAGGACCATGGGTCCCAGACAATGAGAGGATGTGGGAAACAAGGTATAGCTAGTTCCAAGGTTAGGAGAGAATATAAATGCCATATATGGTGATATAGGGATTAGGTGATAAAATGAATTATGAGATTGGAGGAAAAATAGGGGAGCACACTTAGAACTAATAACCTCAATTTTAAACAAGATTGAAATGGAAGAGGACTTATATTATAATTTAGGCATCCATTAAGTGTCATATGAGATCCTACTATAGAAAATATACTAAGGTGAGTGAAAAATAGTCCTTAAACTGTACACTAATTAGGTGCTTACAATTCAGGATAGTAGAACCATTGATTGTTAAAATTCAATCTAAAATAATCTTTAAAAAATTCAATTTGACATTCTCCCCCATAATTAGAACCAAAAAATATGCATTAACAACAACAACCTGAAACAAAATCTAAAACTCCAATCAAAACCAAAGAAATTGCATCAAAAACTATAATTTAAAAAAATGATCTAAAAATCCAATCAAGTATTAAATTGTATCAACATTTTTCACTCCTTAACAACAACCAAAGCATCTACAATGCAAACCAAAAATTTCTCCCCCTTTTACATCAATGGCAAAGGGTTGGGGACAACAAATGAGATAATAAAATAATCCCTCCAAGAAGATGCTTGCCCTTAAAGGGAATAAGAGAGAAGGAAAAGATAAAATATTGAGCTTCCATCTATCCCAAATCCAAATTTCATCAACTTTACCTAGCAAATAACAAATTTTACCTTTTATCTCTCTGAGTTCATAAACTTTTCTTTCTATTCTTTTCCCTTAAAATATCAACCTTCCTAAATTAATTTTCTTAGTTTCAGACCCATGAGAATTAAAGATTACAAAATACCTACTGTCACTAATTTGACTAACACTTAACAAATTATACTTCAATCCTTTAAAATAAAAAACATTATATATCTTTAAAGTACCATTAATGCTCAAAGAACCTTTACCACAAATATGAACTAATGATCTATCACCAAATTTTATTATACCACCATTCTAATTAGTAAAGGTAGTGAACTTGGTCTTATCACCGGTCGTGTGATTTGAGAAACCACTATCTATTATCTAAATATTATGCCTTTTTGCATGCAAAGAAGTTTGAAAAATGATGGATTTTAATTATTTCTTCTTCCATACTTTTTATGCTTATTTCTTAAAAATTTAGGACCATTCAAGAACATTCTCCCTATCTTTTTCTATTTTGTGAAACTCATGTTACAATGTCTTGCAACACGAAAAACATTTTGACATTTAAAACATATCACACTAAATATTTCAATGAAACAAAATGATTTTTACTTAAACAAAATTAGTGTTCCTTCTTAACATAACTCTATAATCAACTACTTTATTGCCAAAGTAATTGCAGAAGTTATAATCACCATAAAATTGATAAAAATGTTTGGTGTTGCTCCTCTTGTAGGAGGATGCCATTGTGGATATCTTTTTTGCCCTTGATCGTTGATGAATTCATCATTATTCTCATTCTTATTGAAATAATTAGTTGAACTAGAATTTTGGCCTTTATCAAAATCCAAACTAGATTTACCTTTGTCTAATGTTTGATTGACTTGCATTCATCTTGTATTATCAAAAGATTTCTCAAATTTAGCTATGTTCTCAGACACAATATTCAATTGTTTAAGTTCATTTATTAAATCTACTACTTCACTTTCTAACTTCAAACAGTGTTTAGATTTTAATAGAAGTCCAAAACTGATTTTTATAAAAGTTCAATTTTAAATTTTATAGTCATCTAATTATCTTCTTCAAAGCTTCATTATCCTTTAATGCTGACATCTTTTGTTGGAATTCTCCTTCTTTAATATCTTAATTTTTATTAGAATAATGTGTCTCAACCTTACATTTACATAGGGTTACTATTTTTAGTAAATTTTTCATTTAAGCACAAATTATCCCTATTCTTTCCTAGAAGGTTTGGTTGGGCTAGATAAGAATGCTGATTTTTTTTTTTGTGAAGATATTGAAGTTTTTGATTTAGATTTTTTTTTTTTAAAAAAATGTATTCAATTTTGGAGGCTTTAGAGGCTCCAAAATAGGTTTAAAATATGGCTAGATAACATATAAGTTGGAAGGTGATAGAGAAGGTCACAAGACTTCTAGTGCTTCAAATGGTTCATCAATTAGACACTTGGCTCAAAAGTTATGGCCTCTAAACGTTGGGTCTCCCAACTTAGGAAATGTAAAAACATGTTGAAACTATAAATGAATTGTAATAGGGAGTTGCACATTTTGGTGTGTGTATTAACACATCATAGGGCATCTTTAATTAGAGATAATATGGGCACTAATTTAACAATGGTTTTTAGCCCATGGTTTTATAATACCTTTTGATAGTTTCTTGTATTGTATCTCCTACATACTAGGTGCATGAGATGGAGGGTATGTAAAAGTCTTATAGCTATTTAGTTACCTCTATATCTCTAGTTGGTGATACTCCTAAGAAAATCTTTCTCTACAAGTATATTGTAATCTTTTATTGATTTCTCAATAATATATTAGGTGGCTTTTGGAGTGTACAATTTTTCTCCTGAAAGTGTTTTTCCGATGTAAATCACCATGTTTTGGTTTGCATATTATTTTATGTTATTTATATTAAATTTATATAATTTTCATTAAGATCTAAGAAAGCTTTCATATTATTCTCTCCTCAACATTTATGTAGAAAGTTATTTTGCTACTTAACTTCCTTATAAGTGGTATCATAGCCTAATCACCTTTGGTTTTAGTTGTGGGTTGTTGGATTTTTTGAACTAATCTAGAATAGAGTGGGAGCTTGTGTAGAAGATACTTTGTGATCCTACTGCAAGAATTTTCAAGATGAGTAATTTTTCAGGGAGAATAGATGCGGATAATTTTTTTGGAAATAATTTTGAAATGTGAAAGCTGAAGATGGAGAATTTGCTAATAGGTTGGTATATGAGGGAGGTTATTGATGAGAATACCATGAGACCTATAGATAAAGACAAGGCTAAAAAAATTTCTATCATAAATGGGAAAGACAAGGAACTAATCATATGATGCCTTATAGACTCTCTTTTAATCAATGTCCATGAAGAGTCCTCCACAAAGAATCTATGGAAGAATCTTAGTGAGATATATCAAGTAAAATATATAGTAAATAAGTTTTTCTTGAGGAAGAAGTTGTATTACAGTTTCAGAGTGGAGGAGGTAGGACAAATTCTAGACTAGCTAGAAGCATTCAATATGTTGGTGTCAAAATGGATGAGAAGGAGAAATCTTAGATCTTTCTTTGTTCTTTACCTGATTCATGAGATTATCTTGTTATGGCTATCGAAAATACTTCTATTATTTTGAATATGAAATATGTGATGGCTTATTTTATTCATAAAAACATAAGGAGGAAGGTATCCATTAGTGTGTCAAGGATTCCCTAATTATTATTGGAATACCTAAGGAAAAAGGAAATAAGAATGAGAAGCAAAATAAATACAAATCTCCTAGAAAGTCTAAAGTTATTTGTTGGTGTAATCACCAAAAAGTGGACAGGATCATTCATGTGAGTAATCAAGGAAAAACTAAGGAAAAATCAAGGCAATTGAATCAAAACAAGCATTTAGCCAATCAAAATTCAAATCAAGTTTTAATTCAGTTTAATTAAAAATCAAAGCCATAAATTCAGGTTAAATCGATCAAATCATGATAAATAAAATCAATGTGTAATTAATCTAATTAATTACATAGTTTAATTTAAATCAAATTAACCTATTCAAGGGGTGCACATGGATAAAAAAATTAATTAAAATTCAATTAATTAAGTCCTATTTTCTCTCAACACCACATGGGAGGAAAAAGCCTCAACCAATAGGATTTAAGAAAAGAGCTCACATAGATCAAGCCAAAATGAATCTCAATCACTCAATTGGAAAGAACATCTTGTCCACCCATCTTGTCTTCTTGTACCAAGCTTTGAAGACAATCCATTTAAATTGTCTCCAAAGGGTGGAACCAAGGACTTAACCCCAACTCAATCATGATCAACTCTACTACACCCCCTACCCTTGCCAAAATCTATAAAAGCAAGGCACAATTCACTCATAATTCATCCAAAAATTTGAGAATAGCATCAAACCTCTTGCAAATTAGAGCTAGAAAGGAAAATATAGAAGTTAATTAGATTTTCAATTTGGAATTGAACTATTTAACTTAGCTTGTCATTCATTCTCATTCTACAACTGCCATTAATGTAGGCTTGCTGAGAGCTTCATCATTAACATCCCTAGCTAGAGATCCATAGAGTGCTTAATTGCTCTTTATTTGTTAAAATAGCTCTTCCTTTGTGGTAATTCAGTTATTTTATTCAATTATTTGCAATACTAAACCTATGAAGGTACAAATTCTAGTACACAAAATGGCACCCACCATGGGGCATTAGGCTTCACTTTTCTAAAAATTCAGAAAATTTTATATTTTCAAATTTTTGCATGTTTAACTCTCTATTTTGCAGGTGAAATAGCACATATGATCATTTCTGCAATGCTTTTGACAGGTTCTCCAATGCATTTGATACCTAAAATAATGCCTTGATGACAAATTGTTGTGCCTTTACACAGAGTTTTAGCCTGTTTGATTCCTTCTATTTTCTATCTTCATTCTTTTAGGGGTTTTTCCCTGACTAGCCAGCGCGTTTGATTCATTATCCAGTGTGTTTGCGGTGTTTTTGATGCATTTACACAAGATTTTAGCACTTCTGCTCTCTATTTTTGCACTTTTAACTATTTTCTTTAGCGCTTTCAATTTGATCCTTAGTGCGTTTGAGCATTTAAATAACACTTTCAATAGATTCAATAGCGCTTTTGATTAAATTTAAAATTAATAGAATCTAACTGTCAGAAAATGTTTTCTCTATCTCTGTAGGATGACTGATCACAAAAGAATTAAAAAACCAGAGAGTAGAATCAACAGTGAGGGAAAAGCCTTGACAAAGAGGATTAAAGAGGAGAATATTGCACACATTAAGCTGGTTCTAGAGGATTCTCAGCAAGAAAGCAAGGTATATGAACATTATCTAAAAGTTGTAGAAGCATATAAGGCAAAGTTTGTATCATTGAATTGGATTTATTCACCTTAATCAAGTTTTTCTTAAATTTGACAAATAAGGCTTTACATTCAATTTTATCTTGTTTTCTTCATTTTTGCTGGTTGTGTTGACTAACTTGTTGGAGGAAAAGCACATTGGAAAGGAATGATCGCCACTAGGTGAACATTAAAAAATGAAAAATCAATAAAAAATGCCCCTAGCCTTTGCTAGCTTCATTTGAAGGTAAGCCTAAACTTAGTCATATTTTTGCTTAAATTATGGCTTTGTCATTTCCAAAATCTAGTAATTAAAGCAACCTATTATTGTTTGAGGATTTTGACATTAGGCCTATGCTCTTCACTTTCTAAGTGATTCAAAATGCCAAAAGTGTTGAACTCCTTGATTAAAAGAAAGGCTAGGTAAGTCAAGCACTAAATTTGAACAATGTCCCCTTGTTTGTAGAAAAGAGAAGAAATACTCGATTCTCTTTAGTTAGTGGGTTTGGTAATTGAAACTTGTTAAAAGTGTTTGGGAATTGAGAAGTAGATAGGGATATTCTCTTCACCTTTTTGGTGAATCAAACTCCCATAACCTATCTCTTTATTCGACTTTATTGCTTTCAAATGAACATGCTAGATCAATAGTTGGGCTCACCTCCTGAGATTTGCCTTAATAAGGCCGGTGAGAGGGACAACCCAAAGTGGGATACAATCACCTTTTCCACGATCATCCAATCCACTATAAAATGAAATGCATGCATCCTTAATGAGGTGTGTGACAAAAGGGTGTTAAATTTTCAAACTTCCTTGACTAGTCCTTCGGGATTGCACAAAACTCTGACATACCGGTGGTGGGAAGCCTCTTAATATACTTGGAGGATGAAATTTTAATATCCATTTTGAAAATAATATTGATTAAAACCTTGTTAACTTAGCAAAGACTACCTTATAGAGCCATGTTTACGAACCAAATCTTGAGCTAGGTAGATTGCTTGAAGTGTCTTTTTGTGCAAAAATCCGTGATACCGTTCTTTCAAATTCAAACAATTTTTATGTAGAGGGTTAAAAAGAACAAGTGTACTTGTGATTTTTGTGTTTAAAAAATACATAGAACAAGTGAAAGAGATATCCAATACAAAGCTCATCTTATATTTTTAATCTCTTCAATAAAAATCAACAATTACTAACTTGAGGATCAATTTGAAATCAAACTTTGTTGAATGCTAGTTTCTACACGTTCTCACAAACTCAAATTATCTTTAAGATAAGATGACACATGCATTGCAAACGAGGCCCCCGAATTTGGATACCAAGGTCTATTCAACAATCATGACCAAGGGGATAGTCTCCCAAATCTATTTGAAAAAAACTTGAATAAATGGATTGAAATTATGCATTTCATGATTACCATCATGGTGGAAATAATGATAATATTAACAACACAAACCAAGAACCTAAAGAAACACTTGAAGAAAGGGCTAATAGAGTGGTTCAAGATACAAATTTTCTTGAAGTCATGGATAAACTAATAGATAGGGATATGGAGAAATTTTTCCTAACTCTAGCCCAAGCAGTGGTAAAGCTCCCACATGATTATGATGTGGATCAACTCAAGAAAAGAAAAGAAGAGGAAAACTAGATGCATGCTATGACTCAACAACTAAAAATATTCCAAGTGCAAATAGACTTAATGAAAAAGGCTGCTGAACCTAAACCTTTCTCTATCAAAGCCTTGTGTTCATTCCCATTCGATAAAAGCTTAGTCATGGCACCTTTTCCTATCAATACAATCTTTCCTACATATGATAAATACATGGGTAAATCAGACCCACAGGATCACCTTAGAGAGTTTTGCGCTTTAAGTATTGAATTTATGCATAACCCCATGTACTTAATGAGACTTTTCCAAGAAATTTGGGAGGTCAAGCCATGGAATTGTTCTCTAAACTTCCATAAGGGATCAAGCCTTTTGAGGAATTATCCTCTAAATTTGTAACTCTTTACTCCTAAAACATCGAACATTAGATTACAATGCTAAAAATATGTGATACAAAACAAAAAGAGGGTGAATCTTTCTTAGGGTTCCTACAAAGGTGGAGGACTATTTTCATAAGGTACCCACAAACTATCCCTGAAAAGGAGAAAATGGAGATATTCATGAATAACTTAAACATAGAGATGAATTATAGGCTCCAAATTCAATGCCCCCCTACATCTAAAAAAATTATTGAGAATGGGATTAAGATTGAAGATGTATTGGTCAAAAGGGGTGAAATCAAATTGTTTAAAGACAACAAATCCTACACCAATACTAGTAACAATCATTATATATCTAATTATACCAACAATAAAGGAGCCAACAATCACAATGACAAACCTAAGCTATGGTTGAAAAACAATAACAAAAATCTTGTGAATGATGGGGTTGTGGAAGCCCACACCTTGAAGGCTACCCCATTTAACTTATCAAGTGGAATGAATTCTTCATACAATGTAAATCAAACAAATAAAGCTCCTTTTAATAATGCTAATTCCAACAATTCCAACAACAATTCTAATAACAATCCTTTCAACAATGCTAATGGGAACAAGCCTAAACCCTTCTTTTCCACTTATCAAAAGAGAAAATTCACCTTCTTAGGTGAACCATTGGAAAATGCGTTAAGGAGTTTGGTGGACAACTAAATCATTACTCTACTTGAGTTAAGGCCCTATGAACCCCAAATTAAACCAAATTGATAGAATGATTCTCACCATTGTTAATATCATCGAAATAAGGGTCATAAAACCAATGAATGCATGAAGTTAAAATATTTGGTGCAAGACCTAATCCAAAAATAATGAAGATCATACAGCCTTCAAAAACCTCATTCTAAACCATCAGAAGGGCAAGTCATCAAACACTAACCAAAAGAATAAAAGGGGTAATGAAAAATTCAACTTTGCTCATACCTATGATAACACAATTAATGCTTTAAGCGGTGATGAAAGCACCCATAAATGTTATTGTGGTAAAAGAAAAACTGAGAGAAGCAACATCTAATGTTGTAACTAGGGGGAAAACTCCAAAGATTACTCTACCTGGAAATGCCCCTAGAATTGTTCTACCAAATCAAGCTTCATCATCATCATCAAAACAATATAATTTGGTAGATCAATTACAATGAACCCTTGCTCAAATCTCTATTTTGGAATTGCTCAAACTCTCACCAAATCACAAGGAAATTATAGAAAAGGCCTTGGTAGAGACAAATGTACCTCTAAATTTGGAGGCAGACAAATTTCAAAATATGCTGGGACATCTTATTGCACCTCATTGCCTATCTTTCTCCGAGCAAGATGACATGTCATTAAATCACCACCAAAACTTGCCTTTACATATAGAGGTTCTAATTCATAAGCATAGAGTATAAAGAGTCCTTATTGATGGAGGGGCTGACCTAAATATTTATACCCTAAACTTGGTGAAAGCCTTAGGATTTTTCGAGGAGGCTATTGACCCAAAGAAAAAGATAACTACAAAAGTCCATGATGACGAAGAAAGAGCTTCTAAGGGTGTCATAGTACTTCCCATTAGAGTTGGCCCAATGAAAATAGAAACCATTTGTCGAGTTCTAGATCTAAAGCTGACTTACAATATCTTACTAGGGAGACCTTGGATTCATGAAATGCAAGCCGTGCCTTCTACATATCACCAATGTCTTAAATTCCCTTATCTAGGGTAGGAAATCATGGTAAGCAGGGACTCAAACCCCTTCCAATATTTTAATAACTTAAATCCTATCAATGATTCTCAAGTCCCAAATAATGAAGAAGGGTCCATACCCCTAAGAATAGAGCAAGGTCAAAGCTCTAAAGATCTTCCATCTTTGAAGGGAAAGGAAAAAGAAGAAAAAGAAGAAGATGTTGTTGAAAACATCCAAAGTCCCACTAACCTCGCTACATTGACAAAAGGGAAAGAAAAGGTTAGTGAGGAGAGTACTCTTGAGACAAAGAAAGAAGACCAAGATAGATCCGTTCAGATCTACACTAAGGAGGCTCATTACCAAAAGATGGACCACATGATGAAAAAATTTGAGAAACAATATAAAATCAAACAAAAGGGACTAGGTGAATACTCCTTATCCATGATGGACCTACCCTTATCTCCAAGGTCATATGGAAAGCCATCTAATTTGTCTCATAAATATAATGATCACTTTTTGAGGGCTAATACATCATCATTCATGGAGGAAGAGCACAATGAAATCCTAAACTGGCTATACAAAGATGAAGTACCCATGAGAAGCACATACCAAATATAAGCATTCCCACACATCAATATGGGAAGGGGTTTCAAATTATGCAGAAAATGGGATACAAAGGACAAGGACCTTTTGGAACAAGAAATTAAGGACTCCTTGAACCCATTGAAATGACGTGGAGAGACATCAAAGAGAAGATAGGATTAGTCTACCTAGAACAAGGGTATACTCAAAAGAACTATCCTAAAGTCTATGATTAAATATTACAATTAGAGTCACATAGTGATGAAGATTCAAATGAGTGGGAATTGTAATACCCCAAAAATGGGCTATAAGTTCATTAATCTCCTATATCAACAATTCGAACAAAATCGACATCAAAGTCCTAATCTAAGGCACATCTAAACATCATCAAATCTAATTGATTATCTTAAATTTTGCATCGGGGAATATTCCTAGTAATATTCCTAATTATCATAATTATCTTTAATTTTATAATTATTTGGCAATAAATCACATTTATCCTAAAGTTTGATTAATTGAATATTTTCATATTTAATTAATTAGATTTAATATTTGCCACTTAATTGTGTAATTAAATTTAATTATATCTATTATTAATTGTATTATTTAATTTTGACAATAAATCTAATATCATATGAATAATTGATTAAATTCTTATTTAATTAATTAAAAGCAAGTTGTCATTATTTAATAATATAGTTTTTAATAAAATTTTGATTAAATAATTGATTAACCCATAAATCAATTGTTTTATTTTTAAAAGCAGTTAAGTTGGAAATAAATCACTTTATTATTAAATTAATTCATAAATAAAACATGCACAATCATAAAAGCAAACAACTATCAATTATCAATTAAAGCTAAACTCTATTTTGAGTTAAAACTTAGCTTTTGCATGTTTTTGTGAGTTAATTATCTTTTATTTAAAAATAACTCAAAAATCAAGTTGAGTTATTTGAGTGATTTATGGCTTTTTTTCATGCACCTCCAAAGCCTTGGATTTCTATAAAAACAAAGCTCATCTCTTCATAATTCATCTCTCAAATTTGCATCCAAGCATCTCATATTTTGCACAATCACGCTGGAGAATTGGAATTGAAGAATCAAAGCTCTTGCGAATCGACATCTTTGTGAGATCAATCTTATTTTTGCATTCATATTACATATCATTGTTAGATTCATAGCATATCAGTTTTCAATAGCATTCATATCATATCAGTTTTTATCATTCTTATTGCATAGAAAATATCAAAAATATAGATTAATTGCATTTATTCCATATCTAGAATTGCATTCAAATCCTTCATTTAGGTGTCGTCTAGGTCACTGATCTCGATTACAATCTGAGAATATTAATCTCGCACCTATTAGAAGGCAGTAAATCGCTTGGTTAGATAGCTTTCAATTTTGCACAATTTTGATTATAGCTAACCTCTAATGTTTTACTGAGTGTTGTGTTTACAGATTAGGTACAATTTTCACACACACATTTCTGGCGCCCACCGTGGGGCAACCCACCTTTGCATGCTGGTTTTGATTTTTTTGGGAGCTAAAACCCCAAAGTTTCAAAGATTTAATTTTATCTCCCAAATGGCTTAGAATTTTGGTCTGAAATTTTTTTTGCAAGTTGCTGACATATCATGGAAGCTACAGTAAAAAAATTTAGAATTTTTTGAGATGTTTTAAATTTTTAATAATTTTTTCTTTAAATTACGGAAAAAATTAATATCTGACGCAAATCAGCATATTTTTTAAAAATTTTTATATTTTCGGAAAGCTCTTTAAATTCTACAGGGGGTCCATTCTTTGTGTTTTAAATTTGGACATGATATCATAGCTCAAATAGTCAATTTACAAAAACTAGTCTATTTTGATAAAATGGGTCTCTAGGGCACAAATGAAGAGGTTTTTCTAAAAATTTTGCATTTTTGGAAAGCTCTCTATTTTTTAGCAGGGGTCTCTATTCTGAATTTCTATTTTTGTGGCCAAAATCATATCAAAAAAATTAGATCTTGTTGACTAGGTCAAATGCAGCAAAAAAAATAAAGTTTTGTGATGGGTATGCACTTATTTTTTTTACATGGTTCAATGAATGATATGAGTTGTCATTTGGGTTGATTGCTGGTTATTATTACTAATAATAATTGATTTTTAGAGCTAACCCTATGGTTTTCATAAGTTGAATATATTTTGCATATCTTGTTTGCTTGTTTGCTTGTTGGAGAGTTCGTCACTTACTTGCATGGAAAAGCTCAACAAAAATTGCTAAAAATCAAGTAAAATCTACTAAGTGCGTTGCAAGGATCCCAGGTATTCTCCTTCATCTAATAATATTTTGATTTGGGACTTAAAATAAATCTCTTATGTGTCAAGCTTGTGTGCATCTTTTCATGCTTTTGATCTATTTCTACACACTTGCATAATTGATACTAGGTTGTGAACCCTTAAGGATTCATTAAGTAGTCTTAGAATACTTGTGATTGATCTTGATTGGTATCTTGGGTTATTGGACTCGCTAATCCGCCGGCCCCTCATTTCCGCCCCGTGGTTGCAATCTCAGCGCCATAAAGGGGAGGGGTCAACAGGACAGAAGCGTTAAATGTTCCACTTGGCAACCCTTTTGTGCTTTGAGGAACTCCCTTGTTTTCTAAGTTGTGGACTCATTTTTAGCTTGTGTGAGGTGTTAAGTGTTCCACCTTGTGGACTCATCTCATATTCGCTTTAAACGTTAAGTGTTCCTCTTTCTACTTTTTGGATGCTTTTGGTAGATTTGCTTTCGGAACATACATCTGTGCTCACATAGTAATTAGGCCCTATGAACACTATTTGTGATTCTTGAGAGATTGGATTCCTAGCGAAATCCTTCTTGACGATAGAATCCTTGTAGGTAGGGAGGATACTTAGTGCGTTTCACATTCAACTTAGTTAGTGAGTCTTCTCTTATTGATCGACACATTCTCTCTCCGGAGAGGTTGATAGATCACGTGGGGTTGATATCACGAGCTTTGGTGAATCAAAATTGGTTAGTGCGTCTTCTCTTATTGATTGATACATTCTCTCCCCGGAGAGGTTCATAGATCATGTGGAGTTGATATCACAGACTTTGGTGGAACAAAACTTTGTCTTAGCGTGTCGGATTAATCTGCTTGCTTTGTTTGGGTTAAAAGTGAAGAGGTGTCAAAACCTTGAATCTAGAGCCAAGTCCCCTTGTGGTATACTATTGTGAGTCATCTTTAGAGAGGGTTAACCGTAGTGGACAATCCCTTCATAGGGCAAACTGCGTTGACGGAACCTCAAGCGGTAATAGCCATTTTTGCCATGGTAGTGACAGCCGCTATATAAATGTCCTTGTGGAAGAAATCTCCACGGGTATGGTTCATTGTTGGGTTTTCAGATCTCCCTAGCAGCTCTTGAAGATTAAGTTCTCGGACTGTGTCAAAACCCTGGTGCGCCGGGATTGGAGTTCACCCCTTTGAATCATAAAAGTTGCAGAGTCAAACCATTACTAAAAACCTTAGAGAGGCCAATTTTTCATTCTCAGGTATATGTGTGTTATTGCAAAACTTTTCAGAACATACACAATTAGTACTCTCAGGGATTAGCACAATTTGGTCACTTGATTGTTCATGCACAAGGTTGCTTTTTCCCTTGTTCATTGTTTTCAGATGTGCTTGGAATCACTTGCTTGCTATTCTGCGTGCTTATTTATCTACTTGGCTATTAAAAACAATCAAATCTGGTATAACCTTCAAAATTTGGATAGTACAATTTGCAAACAATCCAAAATTGAAAACCTTAAATTTTGCAAAAATTGACGTAAAGTTCTTTCTGTAGTCAAAAGTCGTATGAGTTTTGTCAAGTGTCATTTCAGTATTACCCAACTGTCGTATGAGTTTAGCAACTATCATTTCATAGACTACCCACTGTCATATGAGTCTGCAGAGTGTCATTTGGAAAAATTTGAGAGAGTTGTCAAAAATTGTCAAATTGCAAGATATCCAATGTTTCCAGCCTAGTTCCAAAATCTGTCAAAAATATCATTGTGTCAAGAACAGATCAGTAGCTATTGAGAATCCCTACACATGTCTCAAAGAATCAGTAAATAAGAGGAAGAAATTCTGATTGCCGCTATGATGAAGCAGCTGCAAGCTATGCAAGTCCAGCTTGACAAACTTGAGAAAGAGAAGGAATCTAAAAAGTTCTCCATGGAATCTTTATACTCTTTTCCATTTGATAAAGATTTGTACATGTCACCATGCCCCCGAAAAAAAATTGAGCAATATGATACCTCTTCCACGGAGAGTGACACATCTAGCTTTGAAGACTCTAATGACTATGACGACAGACAATGTAATGATACCTATGACACCTCTGTTCCTAAGAGTCCTCCTCATCGTTCATTCCTACTTACTACAAAGGGGCCGTCACATTGGATAGATCGTGATGGTGATCCATATGATTCTGATTTTGAAAGAGATTTTGATGGCTTTTGTGGACAATACCTTGATGATGATCCATCTACTACTGCTGAGGACTATAAAATACATCGTGCTAGCTTGAAACGTCAATACTATAAGGATCTCTCCTCTCAGAACTCTCCAGTTGAAAATAAAGATTACACTCTCAAGGAAGATCATGTTAATGTTGGACCTTTGTCTTGTGATGGTTCCCTTCCATCCCCTACTTCCTCCAATACCCGTACATTTCTTAAAGCTTCCGAGTCTTTCAAATCTTTCACAGAACCTTCATCTGACACAAGCCCTGCTACTTTTCATGTGGTTCCCTATAGTTATCCCCCAGAGCTACCTCTTAAAGAAACTCAAGCTAACCTTCACCTGGCTGCGAATACTTTCAATAATGCTAAACCTAAAGAGCCTAAGCCTTCATATGCTATAATGCCTACTTTAGCTAGTCCTCCACCATCTCTCCCAAAGTCATCCATACAATCCCAACATGCTTCCTTGTCCTTAGAAGTGGCTCCATGTCAAGAGGACTCTAAAAATGATAAAGAAAAGAACATAAAGAAAGATCAAGATCAAGAACCCTCCATGTCATCCACTCCTTTTCACGATGTCTCTTATCCGCCTCAGGGTTCTTTTGATCCTGTATCCCCTTTTTCATGCATTCCACCATGTCTTAAGTCTTCACCTAAGCAAGATCAAGCTACTACTTACACTGTTGAGCTTATTGACAATCAAAATAACCTTACTACGCTTGCGCTTTCCAAAGATGATACTTCCATTAAGGTTGGTAAAAATGGTGTTCCTTCCAATGTCAAGCCTATTGAAAATCAAAAGAAAAATTATGCACTTGTGCTATCCAAAGATCCTTGTCAAGATCAAAGTCTTCCATCTTCTTGTTCTACCACTCCATGTTCACTTTCACTTTCTACTCTTCCTAAGTCTTTGCAAGCTTTGAACAATCCTATCAAAGAAGGTGCTCATATTCAAGATGTCCATGATTCTATTGAAGATCCTAATGCTCACTCTAAAGATGTTGATATCCTTGGTTGTCATATAGATGCTGATGAACTTATTGATTATCCTTTTGCGTCTTCCACTTCCATCCTTGGACCTCTTCCACCACTACAAAGATCTTCACGCCTTCCTTCCATCTTGGGTCCTTATGTCCCTTCACTTTCCCCTCCTAACTTTCCTAATTCACCATCCATCTTGGGTCCTTACATACCTCCATCTCCTATCTTTCCTCAAGATCAACATAGATGCATACCCTTGAATCCTTTTCATCCAACCACCCATCTAAACCAGTCATATCCTCCCTCTTCCACAAATCCCAAGTCTTTTGGAAGTAACTTGAATGTTCAATACAAGAAAAAGAAGCAATACAAGAATCCATCAAAAAAAGAATATCACCATGTCTCCTCTCATAGACATGGAAGCATAAAGTCAAAAGAAATATCTAAGAAAAAAACCACAAGACAAGTATGGGTTCCAAAATCCATCATTCAAGATATTCTCTCTAGATCATCAAAAGGAAATAAAAATCCTAAGGCTATATGGATTCCAAAGTCTCTCTTGAAAGAGTCTGGTGTTGAGAAAAAAGTGAAGTTGACATTCAAGCTTCCAAAGGCTTCCACTTCATCTCCCTCCAAAAATATTCTTCCATTCCATGTGCCTAAACCACAACCTCTGCTATCCATTCGCCATATTCCTTCACGTATTCCTTCATTCACGATTCCTCCATTATCTCACCACCCTTCAAGGTATGTGTTGATGTTGAATTTGCCTTCCTTTCCATCTACCCTTTCACAATCCTTCCATGCATTATCCTTATACCTCCTATCCTTTTTCCTCATTTGTCTATTCCTCCTATCTTCCAACCTCACTCGCTTTACATAAAACCTTATCCTCCATTTTTCTCTTCCATCTCCCTTTCCCTATCAGCATCTTTGAGCATATCATTTTGAATCTTTGGCATATCATGGTTTATCCTTTCAAGGAGCATTACATAAAAAGCTTGCCTTCTTCCAAAAATAAAAAAAAAAAAAATAAAAGAAAAAAAAAAATTGAAAATGTGCCCTGGTGAAAACTTGGAAACAGGCACCTTGGTAGCAAAAGTAAAGAGAAATAAATTCATCCTATGGTGAAAACCACTTCCTTGTGGCACCTTGGATAAGTACCATGATGAAAACCTGGCAATCAGGCATTATGCGTAGTTCTTCTACATATTTCATCCATTCCGTCTTCTCTCTTTGATCTTGACAATGTTGATCTATACACGAACATATGGCTATTTTGTGAGTTGTCTGATGATGATCTTGCTTTCAATCCCTTCCTATTTAGCCTTCATATTTATTTTCCTTCATTCATTTTCACCTATCGCTATCCTTTTCCCCTTTGGTCTTGATCTAATTAAAAAAAAAAAAGAAATAAAGAGTAAAACACGGTGCTATGAAGCCTCTTGACATGTCTACTCCTTTAGATTGCATTCTTTCCTGCTCTTGCATTATGATTTTGTGCTTATCCTATGCTAGCCTTTCATTGCTTGTCCAAATGTGCTTTACATGACAATTTTTCCCTAGCTTGGGTATTCTTGAGGAGTTTCCCCTTGAGGATTTCTTCCCTTCATTTTCCTTCATTCTCTTATCTTCCATCTCTTCCACTAGCTTGCTAATCCCTCTTGTTCTCCACCTTGCTAGACATTGGGACTGCACGATATGATCTTGCTTGGGAGTTTGCAAATGGAAAAAGATGCTATCAAGTATACCAAGTATCAGAACAATTATCAGAATCAGTATCAGAATCAGTATCAGAACCAGTATCAGAACAATTATCAGAATTAGTATCAGAATTAGTATCAGAACCAGTATCAGAACCAGTATCAGAACAAGTATCAGAATGGGCCTACAAGACTAGTATCAGAACGCCTACAGGGGCTACACCTTTCGCTTTAGTTTATGGGTCTGAAGTGGTACTGCCTATTGAGGTTGAAATCCCATCACTCAGAATCAAAATGAATGGACTTGTCACTGATGAAGACTACAGAGTGTCGAGATTACAAGAACTTGAACTACTAGATGAGCGCAGACAAGCAGCGTATGATCATCTCAGAGTGTATCAGAAAAGAATGTCTAGAGGCTACAACAAGAAAGTCAGACATAGAGAATTTCAGGTTGGCGATCTAGTGTTGAGAGAAAATCCTAAAAATCAATCACATCGAGAACGCAAGGGGAAGTTCGAACCCAATTGGTTGGGTCCCTTTGTTATCACTGCTACTTTTGGCTCTGGTGCCTATCAACTCTCAACGACTGAAGGAGAACAGCTCTGAGAACCAATCAACGTTCTCCATCTGAAGAAATTCTACGCCTAAGGCATTCAGTGCTTGGTAAATGTCCTGAAAAAATCTTAAAAATCAGAAAAAGTCTTGAAAAAATGAACATCTTGGTGAAAACCTAGCAATAGGCACCTTGATGATTCACAAAAAAATCAAAAAATATCAAAAATTCAAAAAAATTGAAAAAATGAAAAGTACAAAAAAAATTGAAAAAATGAAAAAAAAAAAGAAAAAGAAAAAAAAAAGTGCCTTGGTGAAAACCTGGAAACAGGCACCTCGGTAGCAAAAATAGAATCTCTACCAAGATGGTGAAAACTTGGCAAACGGGCACCACTTGTTCCAAAATGCTCCATCTATCAGCACAATCTTGGTCTTTCCCAGCTTTCAGTCTTGCTTTAGTTGGTACATATCTCCCAGTTTGTTCCTGCATTTCCTAGTTTCAATAAGTCGGTCTGTACACCAATCAGCTCAAGTGTCTGTATCCTATCAATGTTCAAACTTGGGGGCAATCAATGTCATATCCTATGGTCTCCTATGTATCTTAGACATTTCCTATCCAATCAGAGTCCTTTGAAGCTTCAAGTTGAGTCAGTCAGTCAGTCTCGTCTCCAGAAAGGATTTTGCATCAACAACAATCAAACATCAAACTGAAAACTGAAACAATCTGTGCTTTTCATGCTTTTATCTCCTTGTAGGCTTACTGATTCGCATTGAGATTTTTTCATATTGTGTCCCTTCGAGCTCTTCAATGATGTCCTTTACAGGATTTAGAGAGTGATGACTGGGGGCATAATCTTTTCTTTGTCTTCTGCTTGTATGTGAAAATCTAACAACTTTGGAAATTTTGGATTGAAATGGTGTCCGACTGTAAGAGCCTCTATCTCGAATTGGATGGCCATGCGTACCTCAACCATTGATACCCAAACAATTCAAGGAAGTTTGATCTAACTATTATCTTTTTGAGTAAGTTCTTTCTCCTACTGTGGAACGCAATCTTGCCTAAGGATGTGAACGATAAAGGGTCACTACGGGTAATTCACATTGGATTTAGAATGATCTCTTGACTGTTTGATGTGTTTGTAATGCAAGGTGTACTCAGGTCATCACGACGTTTATGTTTTGATGCTTGTACAAATTGCTATATCAAAATGGACATGATATTCAGGTCATCCTGGCGCTTGTGCCTTGGTGCTTATATCTAATCCAACATCCCGAAAACAAATCAATATTCATATGTCCATGGTTGTATAACCAGTGGGTGTTGTATTGATTCTTGCACATACAATCAATATTCATATGTCTATGGTTTCATGGCTAGTGGGCATTGTATTGATTTATCCGGTTACCTAAAAGTTCAATGATGATAACAAATCGACACATGATCAGTGACTAGGTCCTAGGTCTTAGGTTGCATTTCATTTTGCATGTCTCATTGCATTTTGCATGTTTACATGATCTCACAATGATTAAACGAACTTCAATGCTTAAATGATTCTTCAAATCGCATCTTCAAGTCTAACAAGAGCTGAATCTCACACGAAGGTTCCTCCAATGAAATAGCAAGTAGAATCCTTTTTCGGGATCAAAATTCAAATCTGAGATCATTCATATTATTAACTACTTGCATATTCGACCTTCAATCATCACAGAAATCTAGTATTCAACTTAACTGATTATCTTACATCAAACTATCAAAATTTCAACTTGGTCAACCATGGTCAACTCATGGTCAAACCTAGTCAAACTCGATCTCCAGGACCTCCAAACGATGCAGAATACATTCTCGGATGTAAATAACCACTTCTCAGATCAATTAACATGCTTCTAAACTATCAACACTGACTTTTCTTGTCAGATTTCAATTTTAATCCCGAAGGGGGCATGGTATTGCACATCATTCAAAGTCTGTAAATCAAATTCTATCGATCAAGTCTATCAATATCTTTCATCAGTGATCAAGACAAACAATCACGTCTAGTTACTGATTCATCAAAAGTCCTCATCACTCGGGGCAAATCTATCATCACTTGGGGCATATCAGATTCATCGATCCATATCAATCTGGTATTCTCTTAATCTTGTAAACTGTATCAGTTTTTGCAACCATCGGATCATAGTGTTCTTTCCTTGGTTCTTCGGCAACTGAAGGATTCGGATGTGATACTTGCTAGTTCTGCTAAGACAATCGAGTCTAGAACGGGTCACTCACTTCTTATCAATCCTGAGGTTTAGAATCAGGTGTTTTGACACTTTTTCGCAATCATAGGTTCATTTGCTGCTACAGTGAACATTATCTTTGGTCATTCAAGACCTATTATCTCCATATCAATTCAATATCAATCAACTCCTATCTCAATATCTTTCAATCGGTTTCTATCTTGAGATCGGTTTATCTTTTGAATCAGTTTCATATCTTTATCAAACACAGACTATCTTTGAACCACTGCGCTTCGCACAGTAATTCAAAGAGGGGCAAAATGTAATACCCCAAAAATGGGCTATAAGTTCATTAATCTCCTATATCAACAATTCGAACAAAATCGACATCAAAGTCCTAATCTAAGGCACATCTAAACATCATCAAATCTAATTGATTATCTTAAATTTTGCATCGGGGAATATTCCTAGTAATATTCCTAATTATCATAATTATCTTTAATTTTATAATTATTTGGCAATAAATCACATTTATCCTAAAGTTTGATTAATTGAATATTTTCATATTTAATTAATTAGATTTAATATTTGCCACTTAATTGTGTAATTAAATTTAATTATATCTATTATTAATTGTATTATTTAATTTTGACAATAAATCTAATATCATATGAATAATTGATTAAATTCTTATTTAATTAATTAAAAGCAAGTTGTCATTATTTAATAATATAGTTTTTAATAAAATTTTGATTAAATAATTGATTAACCCATAAATCAATTGTTTTATTTTTAAAAGCAGTTAAGTTGGAAATAAATCACTTTATTATTAAATTAATTCATAAATAAAACATGCACAATCATAAAAGCAAACAACTATCAATTATCAATTAAAGCTAAACTCTATTTTGAGTTAAAACTTAGCTTTTGCATGTTTTTGTGAGTTAATTATCTTTTATTTAAAAATAACTCAAAAATCAAGTTGAGTTATTTGAGTGATTTATGGCTTTTTTTCATGCACCTCCAAAGCCTTGGATTTCTATAAAAACAAAGCTCATCTCTTCATAATTCATCTCTCAAATTTGCATCCAAGCATCTCATATTTTGCACAATCACGCTGGAGAATTGGAATTGAAGAATCAAAGCTCTTGCGAATCGACATCTTTGTGAGATCAATCTTATTTTTGCATTCATATTACATATCATTGTTAGATTCATAGCATATCAGTTTTCAATAGCATTCATATCATATCAGTTTTTATCATTCTTATTGCATAGAAAATATCAAAAATATAGATTAATTGCATTTATTCCATATCTAGAATTGCATTCAAATCCTTCATTTAGGTGTCGTCTAGGTCACTGATCTCGATTACAATCTGAGAATATTAATCTCGCACCTATTAGAAGGCAGTAAATCGCTTGGTTAGATAGCTTTCAATTTTGCACAATTTTGATTATAGCTAACCTCTAATGTTTTACTGAGTGTTGTGTTTACAGATTAGGTACAATTTTCACACACACAGGAATGAGATACTTTGTCAAAAGAATCATGTCAAGATAAAGGTATTGATGTCATTCATACTTACACCCCTAGAAAAGGGAAAGAATCAATTACAGAATGAAGTCAAAATCAAACCTCAAGATCAAGGAAAATGGTTCTAGATAATGTATCAATTCAAGAAATTGAAATAAATCAATGGGTGGGAGAACCCTACATACCATCATGGAGACCTTCTACGGAAGAATCTAACATTAGGTTTAAACCACATAGTTTTACCCAATAGAAACCTTAGTGGATTCTAGTGAGGAGGATTTTGACCTTAGTTCTCTAGAACATCTTGAAGAGGCACATGTCATAGACTTAAGTGATACAATGTTTGAACTTTCAAATGAAGTCTTGTCATTTAACCCTATTGGCTTAAACCAAAATATTAATCCTTTGACCCTCATATATCTAAAATTAATTGAATGGGATTCCATTGAACCTACCATACTCTCAACCTTTTTGAATGACAACTTGGTGTCCCAATACTTAAATGTAGTTGAACCTTCTTCTACCATGAAATATCAAGAAGAAGAGGCAAAGGAAAGTATCCAAACTCTCAACTCAGTAAAAAATGAAAAAATAAAAATAAATAAAAATGGAAAGAATCTAATGTTGAAAACCACATTGTGGCAGCATTAGATCAAAAAGAGAAAGAAATAAATAATGATTCCAAAGGTGAAAACCCAATTGAGGCACCTAAGGAAGGGAGTTTGGATACTTTACCTGAGCACTATGAGGAAAGATCTCCTATCTTGATCGAACCAACAGAAAAGGTGAACATTGGATCAGAATCAGAACCAAGGATCATAATCTTAGCAACATCTTTATCTAGTGAAGAAAGAAAAGAATTCATCAAATTTTTCAAGGAAAAGAAAATCAATTTGCATGGTCTTATGATGATATGCTAGGATTAGATCCAAATTTAATTATGCATCACTTAAACATAAAAGAAGGAGCAAGACCAGTGAAGTAGAAATTGAGAAAGATGCATCCGCACATAGCTTCGCTTGTGAAAGTGGAGTTAGAAAAATTGCTAAAAGTTGGGTTTATAAGAGCCATTGATTATGGCCAATGGATTTGGGTGAACCCACAATAATGGGTTACAATTTTTCAGAGGAAGGAATCCGTCCCAAAAAGTATTTTTGGAAAAATAATATTTATCAACTTTCGATAGAAACTAGCTTCAACTTTCGATCGTAAGTACTAAACTTACGATCGAAAGTCCTTAAACAAAGGACTTTCGATCGAAAGTTCCTTAGTAGCTTTCGATCAAAAGTTACTAAGGAACTTTCGATCGAAAGTCCCTTAGTGATGACTTTTGATCGAAAGTCATGTATTTAGGGTTTTTTTTGGCGGAAGTTTATATCCGCCAAAAGTTGACATGACTTATCAACCGGAAATGCCACCAAAAAGGCTGACATGACTTTCGATCGAAAGTCAAACTTAACTTTCTATCGAAAGTAAATTACTTTCGATCGAAACTAGGTTAGTATTAACTAAATTTTCCTTTTTTGGGCAAAGTACTTTCGATAGAAAGTACTTTCGATTGAAAGTACTTTCTATTGAAAGTCCCTAGTTTGAGCCATGGTTTCAAGTTTTCAAGAAATTCTGAGAATTTCATGGCTTCGGGTCTCAAGTGCGTTGATCAAATGGATGAATAAGAAGACATCCTTTTGCATTCAACAAGTACTCAGAACTAGCTTTCAAATGGTTATATATTTGACTATTTTAAATTTATTGTGTATGGTTTTTTACGTTAAATGAATGTAGGTTTTTTATCAAATATAAACCTCTGAGTTTGACGTTCAATGAAAAATAGTAAAACAAGGAAATTGTTTTTGGAAAAATAACAGTGCCCTTCGTATTCGAGTCTACTTTCTATTAAAAAAATAAAATTGAAATTTGATAAATACACAATAAGTTATAAGCTATGTAGTCAAGGTAGGTCAAAATTTTGGTTTAGTCAACTTCAAACGTTAATAAAATATGCAATAATAGTGATAATGTCGTCAAACCAATTTCATGCCCTCCGTATGGATGTTACAAAACTAAATTTGAAAAAATCACATTCATATCTATTTTACAAAAAAAAGTTATGCTCTATGAAAATAGTGTTACTATTTGAAAATGACGTTTTCAACACCATACAAATTTTCATGGGAGAAAGAAAAAAGTATTCAAATAAATTCAAAAAAAATTAAAAAAAATATATTTATAAACTAGACAAAAAATCCTAAAAGACTCTAATTTACTTCATCCTCTGATTTCGAGTGGTTCAACGGCAATATGCATCCGAATCTAAAAGTTTTTCTCAAAATGTAGAGTTCAGTGTCCGTTTAGGCTAAAAAGTGTAACCCACTATTGTGGGTTCACCCATTTCAAACATAGTGTCAGTTTCAAAAGCAGACAAGTCCATCAGAATTTGCATGGATTTTAGGGATCTAAATCTTGCATGCCCTAAGGATGACTTTCCATTAGCAAGCATAGACGCCATAGTGGATTTGACAACAGGACATTCAATGTTCTCTCTTATGGATGGGTTTAGTGGCTACAATCAAATAAAAATAGCACCCGAAGATCAAGACAAAATAGCATTTACATGCACATGGGGGACATCCTATTGGAATGTTATGCCATTTGGTCTAAAGAATGCCGGAGCGACCTATCAAAGAGCCATGACAACAATATTCCATGAAATAATGCATAAGTTCATGGAGGACTATGTAAATGATATACTAGCTAAATCTGTAGTGCCTCCCTCATTTGACTCTTATCACAAGCGTCCTGATAGTGTGGTTTTGACCTTCACACTCATTGAGTTAGATCATATCGGTCCCATGTAAGGATGTACCATTAGGATAATATGATTTTAGAACATATTTATGATGCCTTGAGTGGGGTCATTTGATGTGTTATTGAATTGTTCAATGATGTTCCATAGTGATTAAATGAGTCGATCTTGTGATGTACTCTTTATTGTGTTGCCTTTGTGCACGTATCTATGATTCTAGATGCACTATGTTTCCAATAGGGTTAATTGTATTCATCTCATTTATATGATTAGCGCAATGAAGCATGTGTTTTGAGGAATTGAGTTGGAACAAGGCACAATCTATTATAATAAGGTGAAATGTTGATTTTAAAGAAGTTAAATGTTGTCTCCTTATGTATGTAATTTCTTGAACACAAATGCAGTAGGAAAGGGTCTGTAAAGTCATAAATTGTGTAGGAAGAAATGCACACTTTAGAATGTGAGATGTTTCAATTGGATATGCATGCTCGCATAAACTACCATTTAAGTTTATATCAGGTTGAGTTGTGAACTTGTTGTAAGTTGAATTGTCAAGTCTCGATGTTCCATCATTCATATACATTAGACTTACTCTTATAGTGATTTCATATCTTTGGCTTTATGTGATGATTTTATATGAGTATGTAGATGTTGATGTTAGACATATCTTTGTATGTGGATCCTGATTATATGATATAGAAGGATCATTGAATTTCAAATCTTACATTTTGATGTAAATTGACTTATGAGATAGAAATTGAAATGAGTAGGATACTGATTGTTTTACAAATTGAGTATGCAAATGAATTAGGGTTAATTGAGAAAGTAGAAATCAAGTTAGAATTACATATGATGTATATGGAAATGGATCACTTATGTTGTTTCAAATTTGTGATGAAATCATGTAATACAGTTTGCTAGTACGTACGTGTTTGTACGTTATCATGGATCCTGCACTACTTTATTTATGTATGTTTGTATTTTGTATATATTCATGAGATACTGATAATTTGAATGAGTGTGCAGGTATATGGCCATGGATGTAAGTCGGGGAAACAAGAAAGGATCTAAGTGCAATCAGTTTGAAACCAAGGTCAACTCTAAGAAGAGTACGACCTCATTGTAACGTGATGTCTTTCATAAATGTGTTTGCATGTATTTATGTCACTGACAATGTTTGTAAATGTATGTTTGTAAGTAAGTTTCTCTTGTGAAAATAAAATTGCAATTTGCCACTAAGCATGCCAAGTATGTTTGTGATGTGTATTATTGTGATGTGTCACTTGACACCTTTGTGATGAAGTGGCATGTTGAGTGGACTATGGACCCCACCCTCTCCTTAGTTTATCTTGAGCATTCTTAAGCTAGGTAGGTGGTTTAAGGAACCAAGATTTGATGAAACCAATACTTCATTTTCGGATGCATGATTAATTGAGGTTTTTGAATGGTTTTGTGGAGTCCTAGGGTGTGGTTTAGGTTGAATTTTGGTGCCCCAAGGTTAGCACATGGGTTAGGGGGCTTATTTCTTCTATTCCCACTTTCCTAGGCCACCTTTTTGCCTCTTCAAATGGGCCATTTTTTATATGTACGAAAATGGAAATGCTATCTAGGATGTCTCTCATTTTCATGTGTTGAAACTCATTCCAAAACCTTAGGAAAGGGCAAGTGTCATTTTTTCCAAGATCTAGAAACCTAATTACCTTGGGAAGTGAGATGAGGGAACAATGTTTGAATGAATTTAGGGGAGAGAGACTTAGGAAGCACACACATGTTCATTCTTGTCTATTTTAGATGTGGAGAGTGAGGAGAACAAGAGAGTTTTGGACTAGTAGACTTGAGGAGGATAGCAAGCGTGGAATCTAGAGGAGCTCATCTACAATTCTTCATTTAGCCTTGGCTTAGGAGGAGGTTGGTAGTTTCTAACTTGTTATTACTTTGAATATGCTTTGAAAGAATTGTACTATGTGAAAGTTATGTAATTTTTAATTCCTTGGGTAAATCTTGTATTGTTTGTTTTCTTTTGTGAAATTGCTTTCAAACTAGTTTGTTTTCTTGAATTGTTTCTTGTTTATGGGTGTGCAAGTTCACTCCTCATCCTTGGGAGGATTTGAGGAGAACTTGGGGTGAAGGGCCTAAGTTTTTGTTTCCTTATGTATGAGAGCATGGTCCATGGGCACCATGAGAGCCTTCTTATGTCGTTTGGGGGCCATAAGGGTATTGTTGATGCTCATGGATTGAGCTGTTTGGAAGGGCCTTGTGAAGGCTGGTAATACATGTTAAAATATTATTTTTGTTATAAGTTAGGTGTCTCCATAAGAGAAGAATTCCACCTTCACCCATTCTGTGGATTCTAAATTTAGAGTCCTTTGTGTAAGCTTGGGAAGGGAGTAAATGTGAAAATCTATGTTCCAATTTTGTGTTTGAATGTTTATGTTTGTGTTGTGTGAGTGTATCCCATCCTTGTCTTGTTTCCCCAAGCTTGGGGGTGGCCATGTAATGGCCTAGGCTGGGAGGTGAGCCTCCATGGCCATGTGAAGAAAATCTTGTGTTGCAGGTTTGGTTTCTTGGCTTGAAGAAGCAGTCCAAGTTTGAAGGTTAAAGTTAAAGTTGTAAACTCCTAAAGACTGGTTATAAGGTGTATCTGATTGAGAGATCATACTCTACACTTTTGTTTTTCCTATACAAAGAAATTGTAATATTTATGAATTAGAAATTAGACTGTTCAGTCTAGTAGATTTTCTGGAATTAAGACAATGTATATGCCCTACTTAAAGTCCTAGAATCTGTAACTATTATCAAAATTTTTAAATTAGATCTCTACATAATTGTTATTTGGATTTAGACATGGACTGGAAATGTTAGTTTAATTTTATTTGCTCAAAAAAATGTTGATATTTTCTGGACTGTAATTTACTTATTAAAATTAGTTTTCCAGCATATATATGTATTATGAAAGTTGTTATGTACAGGAAGGCTAAAATTAGTTCTGTGTTATTTATTAGCCTTTTAAAAAGTTAAAATTTTCTGTATCTATGTTAAGTATCTGGATGCTGTTAGAAGATACATCTGTAAGTAGATAATAAGGTCT